>JBBPDI010098092.1:0-11045 GCA_037974545.1 Cucumis variabilis | reverse complement strand
TATATTCCTAAAATATCTCTAGCAATTGTAGTTCGAGAAGGAATAATGAATCTTGGTTCTACTAACATCAAAGTCCCTTCCACAAACCTCCTAAGTCCCTCATTCTCAACAAATCTAAAAGACAACTCGTCAATTATGATCATCTCAACAATTAGTCTTTGAGCATCCTCAATGGTAAATATCTTATAATTAACTTTTTTATCGTCCCCATCATTGTCTTTATTCTAAAATGCCAACTTTGTTTGAGTCATCTACTTTATTGCCTTTAAATTGATAAGAATTTTTTTTACAGTAATGTTCAAGATTCGTTCTCATAGTTGAATTTCCATTCCTTCTTGGATGACATGCATACACCACATCACAATAATTACATTTGGCATGTGGATCATCATCACTATATTCAGAACATTTATTAAAATGATTCCATACCATAGACGTGTTTTTCCTCTTCTTTCGAGATAATTGGAGTTTTGGTGGTGGCATGATAACCCCAACGACATCATTTTCGTTCACACTAGAACAATTGTTGATCTTGCTACTTTTGTCTGATTTAGTGTTACCATCGTTATTGGTTAAACTGATCGACATTTTGTGTAGTGCCTTGCTTACTACCTAATACCTACCATAGCGATAAAAAAGGTCTTTAATTAGCATGAAAATAATAATGAACAAACAATACAAGAGTTGCATTTTCTTTCGTTTGGCATTTACGTTTGTGGCAATATATCAAGTTACTTCCAACAACAACCAACGCGTCAACTAGAGTAGAGTTTACATCGACTACCTAGCGTTTATCAATCATCTGGAACTCTGTTAATCGTCAACTTCAACTTCAATCAACGTTTGCGTTCAACTAACGTTTCAAGCTAGAGGAGCGTCTGCTTCTTTGTTCAACTAATGTTTGCGGCTGGAGGAGCATCTGCGTTTGCTTTCAAATCATCGAAGGAGTCAAGCGTGACAGCATCTCAACCTACGTTCATGTCGTTGGAGCCTCGGAGGGATTGCCTCAAGTTTGCATCTCCATTTGTATAACTTTGTGTCTCAGTCTGCGTTCACGTTGTCGGAGTTCTGCCTTGCCGTCTCTGTCTACATTCACGTTGTCGGAGTTCTGCCTTTCCGTCTCTGTCTGTGTAGTTTTGTGTCTCAATCTGCGTTCACGTCGTCAGAGTTCTGCCTTGTCGTGCAGTCTGCGACTGCGTAACTTTGCATCTGCATTTGCGTCTATTTGCGTTCTGCCTTGCCTTAGACTTCTACGTCTAATTGTCGTTCCAACTTCCAAATAGCGTGTAACGTAAACCCTAAGTAACTTATGTCTTATATATATATATATATATATATATATATATATATATAATTTTTTTAAAACTAAAGCGGTTCGTTCGATTTTAACATCTTCAACCGAACCGAACCGCTTAAAAAAATAGTTTTTTAAAAATTGAAACTGAATCGAATCGCATGCATTTGGTTTCAGTTTGATTATTCATTTGGTTCGGTTTTTAACTTTATTTTGAACATCCCTAGCTCTACCCTTTCATTAGCATGAGAGGGATTCAATTTTATATGTTGGACCTTAAACCAAATGTTCAATAGTGGACTTAAAAAACAAGATGTAATCTTGAGGGTAAAACAATATTCTTACCCTGCTGAAATTAAGAACAACTTGTGAAAGACTAACTAACTAATTATGGTTATATCAGATTGACACAAATACATCTATAGTGAGCGAAGTGCAACTACGAGACTTTAGTGAAATAACCAGTTAGTTAGCAAATGTTGATTAGCTCGGTCTAAAAGGGTTTAGCCAATTAATTTCAAATCGTTTGAGCCCATGATCTATAGATCCATTAGGTTCTTCTGCTAATTCATATGGAATTAACTGATTAGTTCAAACTAGTTAAGGAGAGAGAAATTGACTAGTATATGTGATATAGCAGTCAATTATCAATTTAGAGATAGAGCTTTTATATTTAAATATGATTTACGATATGAATTCAGATTCATATTCGAAAGCTCGAAAATGATGAAAATGGTCAAAGTTGCAAAAAATCAAAGGGTTGACTTTTCACTTTGAAAGTTAAACTTTGATTGGCAATATATTCAAATGTGATTTAAATTTTAGAAAAATGAATGTGGATTCATGCTTAGGAGGTCGTAATTGGTTAAGATAAACAAAATAGTAAAAAAAATCAAATTGTTGACTTTTGACTTGAAAAGTCAAAGTTTGCTTTAACTTGAATGGTAAAATGATAATTTTACCCTTTAACTAAGGTTAGTGAAAAAATTCAATGTTTTGTTGAATAATTCCATTAATTCTTAGTAGGCTATGTGGAGGCTCATTGGTAAAGCTTATTAAGAGTTAATGAAATATGAGGTGTTGGGCTTTAGTGAATTTAGATATGCAATAGTTGCATGAATTTTGTCTATTTAAAGGGTTGTTTTTCACATTGAAAAAAGCTTTTTGACTTTTTAGGTAATTTTCTTTGAAATTTGTCTTTCCTCCCCAAGTCTCAACCATAAGTTCAACCTCCAAATTTCATCTCTCTCTCAATTCCTTCACTCATCAGGTCCTACAACCCAATTATGAGTCCAGAGAACAGTAGGTTAACACTAGTGGTGGTCTAGTTCAAGTTCATGAAAAGAATCGAGCAAATTAAGAATTAGAAAGGAATAATCACTAAACCTTAATTTGATCTTATTTTAGGGGTTATCACGTTAACTGCCACATCCTCTCCCGAACCACCTACTTTGATAACTTGTAGAAATACAAGTTATTGGAGTCTTTTAGGTAAAACAATGGAGTTAAAACGCGAATGATCAAAATGCGTAGCTTTTAGTGCAAAATTGTGTTAACATAAGAATGTACATTACATAAGTCTTCTTGCTTGATAAACTATGCTTTTAAGTGCTTTTCACCCAGGATGGCATAAAGAAGAAAGGAAGCGAGGATCGCACATTAACTTCGCGAGAAGAAGACTGGTAATTCACAAGTCACAAAGCGAGATGCTAGCACAACACTACATGAGATGATTCACTCAGAGACAAGAATGGTAGTTGGGGATGATGTGACAAGTAACAACTACTCTCTGCGCTGACACATGTAGGAAAAAGCAATTGGCAGCATAGACAAGGATGGGTGTGCAACATGAGCATTTATTTTTTTTTTTGCCTAAAGTATGCCTATAAAACAAGCTTAACTCTACCTTGAAGTGTACTAACAAAGGAGGTCATCCCTTAAGGAGGTTGATGAATGACGAGTTTTAGAGTCCTTCACCATTTGTAGTAGTGTTCTTCCTCCATTCTTTCTCCGATCAATTTCTGAGTGAGAGCTTTGACAAAGATTACAAAGAAAGAAGTTCTCTTTCCATTTCCTCTAACTTGTAAAAGAGCCAAGGAATGCAAGTAATTGCATTATACGGCCCAACACATTTCTTTTCTTTTCATTTTTGTTTTTTTTTGATGTATTGTATGAATATTCTTCATTTTATGGCCGAAAGGCATACATTTAGGATACAATGTATTTTTGTCCACTACCTCTCTTCTATTTCTCTACTTTCCTTCTTGTTGATGTGTTTTATGTAGTTTAAGTTCATGTTATGTATTTGGTAAGGATTCTTTAGTTATAAATCATTATGTTTAGCTGAGCTGAACTCAATCGCTTGGCCAGTGTTGGTCGCCAACTACTTAAGAGAGTAAGTATCAAAGACATAGTTAAACATGCGCAGAAGGGCGTTTGGAAACAAACTCCATTTTGGCATTTTGACCCTAATCATTTGTGTCCCAAAAGGAGAACAAGTGTGGTGTTTAGGTGCCAAAAGGTTACTCGTCTTAAATAGAGAGTCAAATTTGATGCTTATAAATAAGGAAGCAAAGATGTACATCGTTTGATTCATCTTTACCATTTGTGTCCCAAAAGAAGAACAAGTATGGTGTTTAGGCACGAAGAGGTTGCTCGCCTTAAATATAAGATGGTCAAGTGATCTACATTGCATCAAGGACATGCCACATAGCTAAGATAACCTAGAATACTAAGCATTTCCTTACCTCTCTTAAGACAAGTCAGTTCGCATTCCATCATCATCCCTTTCCATTCCCTTTACAAAATCCTTTGTGTACTTCAGTAGATTAGTATAGTTTTACACTTTATACTATATAGAATTTATACTGCCTAGTAGAGAAGTAAGTGTTATAACTAATGTTTTGATAGAAATTTTCTAAGTTCAACTCTGGCTTACTGAGGAAACCTATCGATATGCTTACACTTAAGCAAGCGTGAGATAAACTTGTACTCGATGTAGATTATCATAAAGTTAGCAACGCATAAGTAGGACATGCATCTTTTATCACATAATCCTAACCTAGATGTCTGTATTAGTCGGATTATTAGAGCTCAACATGATTTTTTTATAATCTGATCATGCATAAGATGAACCCCAAGTCAACACAAGGCAAGTTTTTAGAGCCATTGGTGTTGAGTTTGCATGGATTCCACAAGCATACTCTCGATCTAAGGATGGCATGAAATCAATCGATATCGTCTTTTGCCTTAACGATATTTTTTGACCCTACTTAAAATTTAGTGGAAGATATAACTTATCTTTTAGAGAAAGAAAATTCAAGTGTAGCACATCTTATTTACAAATTTGTAAAATAAGGTACTTAATTACAAAGGTTCTGACAAAACAAAACTTCTAATACATATAGCTTTCTTTACCCACAACACATTACTCAAACATAATAACTTCACAAAATTTTCCTAACATACTGAACAACATGGTAGCGATAAGCTCAACTCAAGGAAACATGATCAACACTTGGAAAGTGAGAAAACATTTGAAAGAATGAGCTAAAAATGTCTCGTGAGAGAAGTTTTCTAAAATACGTTTTCCAAATAGTTATGCTCAATGCTCAACTTTAAACTAATCTTTGTAAACATAGCATAGCAAAGCTTTTAGAAACTGTTCATAAGTTCCTCAGTCATTCAGAAATACTTGAAGCTATTGATACCAATTCCTACTATACATGCATAATTTAACATAGGTCAGGTTGAACTGGACCTTTCTCACATAGGCCTTACGACCTTCACTGATGTAATCGACCTAGGCCCCTCTATAAAGCCTTGACATCAGTAATTGGAAATCATATGTGCACATTCAAAGGTAATTCGTCTAGTGCTACCATAACTTAATGAAAAACATTTAAATGCAAGTTGCTTGCAAAGCTTGAAATTCTACTTAGAAATCACAAGCATTTAAGTAAATCATTCACAAGCTATGACTTGTGTACCTTGAAATCATACACAATAAATCAAGTCTGGAAATATGCTTTAAAAATTATTTTAGTGCTAGTCACTCACAAGCTTGTGCAACTTGAAACCATGCTTGATAAATAACTTTTATAACAAGTTTCACTTACAAACTTGAGGCTTTTCTTCTTGACTTGAGAAAATTCACCAAACTTCACTTTTTTGAAAATAGGGTATTTATATTCCACTTAATTCCTAATATTCAGAAAATATCAATACTCTAAGAAAAAATTGCTAAAACATCTAAAAATGCCAAAAACATGTCATGTGGGTTAGTTGGTGCGTAGGGCGTAGGCAGTAGGCTACACATGCACATGTAGGCCCAAAGGTTTGACTGTGTGCTAACCTCGTAAGCTTTGGCACGTCCTACTCTGGGCGCTGCGTGCCTGCGCACAAGACTGGTCGTAAGCTCCAAGTGTTGCGATTTGTGTGTTGCACATGATATTCTTGTCTATACACGTTGGTGTTTGGCCGCACGGTGGTCATGCTCCTCGCATGCTCTGAGCCTTAAATAACCTTTCTTTCCCAATTTACATGCTCATCTCACATTGTTATCTTGACACTCAGCCCACCCTTGGTCTTGATCAAAACCTTGATTTTTTACCAAAAACTTAACTTGACTTTGGAGCTTAATAACTTAAAATCTAGAACTCAAATCAAGAAACTTCCTTCTATAAACTTGTTTAGAAATGTCTCAACTAGAGTTCCTCAAAATGTCAACAAAGAACTCCGAGTATTAAATTCTTTAGCTTCAAAATACTCAACACTACCTAATTTTCCTTCTAAAAGACCTTTGTGTCTTTCTTCACTTCAACACCTCCCTTCCTAGCTTCTCTACTTGAAAACTCTTCCCTTGATACTAGATTCAATTTAGGAGATTTTTTCAAGTGGAATTACCCCATTGGCATAATTGGATCGTAAACACCATTCATCCAAAGTTGCCTTTATATAGTGATCCTTGCATGCTCCTTAATTGACACCTCCTTCTCGCCTCTTACACTCCATACTTGTCCTTTTCCACCTCATGTTGCTTACCTCACACCTTCTTCTTGGAAAAACTTAGGTGTCTTGCACGTTGGTCCACTTGTACTCTTCCACCTCACCTCTTGGCTAATAATGCTTATGTCATCCTTGGCTGCCTACCCCTTTTGCCATAAGGGGTTATTTAGTAAATTCTTGCTACCTAGAATGCCTAGGATAGACTCTTGCTCGTCTAACATCTAAATCATCTCTGAAATCTTTCAATAAAACATGTTATTCCAAAACTAACCTTTAGTCGAATGGTACCCCTTTTGGCCGCTCAACCATCCTATCGCGTGGCCAAACTAAACGTCTAGCTAAGCCTTGTCCTTGAAATTTCTTTCTACAATTTGGTCGCCCAGTCTTGTCATATATTGGTTGTCTTGACACTTCTTGGCCATACTAAATTATCATTCTTGGCCGCCCAACTTGTGTCTTAGGAGATTCTTATAACATTCTTGGACGCCTAGAGTATGCAACATGCCTAGCCAACCCTTAGCCAAAATTTAAAAATTCCTTAGATTTACCTTAGCTAGCTATGATGATACTTAACCTTTATCATTTTAAAACAATGACACAGTATTCATAAAACTTAGCAACCATTAATCTTTAAATTTCTTTCCATTTTTTCTTGTAACACTAATCTTAAACCATTTGGTTCTTCAACTAAACTTGGCCCCTATTTTTTTCTTGAGTTCCTTAGATGCCTTAAGAATTCTTGGGGTTTAGAGTTTACATTACTTAGTGCAATTAGAGTAAAAAATGATTCAATCTCCTTTCAGTCCATTGGTTGGATGAATCTCAAGATTATTTATGAAGTTTATATTTTTCAAGTTTAAGATGTTTTTTGTAGTTGTATGTTTTGTAAGAGCTTTAAGTTGAGGACAAACAGAGTCAACATGTATTGTTAGAAGGAAAACAATGTTAGTTAGCTTCACACGTGTTGTCTCAGGCCTAGTGAGGAAGGGCTTTGTTTGAGCTTATGTCCTAAAACTCATAGTTTGTAGTTTAAAGTTATATTCTAGTCAATAAATTTGTTACTGAAAACTTATTAGTGACAATTGAATACTATAATCTTGCATCCAATAAATTAAGGTCCCAAAGCTATTTTGTGTAGACTTGAACTTTATGTACGATCAGATGGATAGCTATGGACATAGGATTAAAGAGAAAATTCACTTGTACCAGCTTTATGACTAGTTGATATATTATTACCTTAAGAATGGAATCCAAGTCTTGAATTAAAGGTCCTACCCTTTCATTGGCCCAAGAGGTATTCAATTTATAGGTTGGACCCAAAACCAATTATTCAATAGTGGATCAGTGGGAATTAAGGATCAAGATGTAGTCTGAGGGGTAAAATGATATTTTGATCCAATCGAGGTTGTGAACAACTTGCGAATGATTAACTTACCAATCATGGGGTTATATCATATGGACATAAATATTATCTATATATAGAGAGAGAGCAGCAACCTATCACGGACATTAATAAAGCATGGGTCATCTTGTAATATCAATCCTTGTATATAAATAGATATCTCTATTTTAGGAGGGAGAGGGAGAGAGAGAGAGAGAGAGAGAGAGAGAGAGAGAGAGAGAGAGTTCTTCCTTCTCCATTTTTTCCTCAAGAAAAGGCAAAAATCAGAGCCAATGAGTATGAGAAATCATACTTTAGGGCTTGACACATTTTTCTATATCCCACTTTCTGTTTAGAAGTTTTGCAAGCATGAATATGATTGTACCTTTGATATATCTGCGAGCAATTTCATACATACATAATTTTGAAAACAACAAGCAATATTTAGGAGGTCAGAATTAATTAAGACAAACATAATGGTAAAAAGTCAAAATGTTGATTTTTTTACTTTGACTTGAATGGTCAAATGACCATTTTACCATTTGACTAAAGTTAGTGGAAAAATCCAATATTTTATTTGGATAATCCCACTAACACTTAGTGAGATAAGTGGCTACATGAGATGTAAACACATAACCCACCAAGTTCGATTAACGGTTAGTGGAATGTTAGGTGTTGAGATTTGGTGAATTAGTTACATGCATTTTTGCAAGTAATTAGGTTATTTATAGGCTTTTTTTAAAATGATTTAAGACTTTTGGTAAATTTTTGTAATTTTGTAAGATATACCAAATTCAATTCTCTTTAAGTCTTAACCTTAAATTAAACATTCAATGTCTATTATATCTCTCTTAATTCCTTCACTTATCGAATCCCATAGCTTGGTTCTAAGTCCAAAGGATAGCAGGTCAACACTAGTGGTGGTCTTAAGTTCGAGTTTGTGAGAAGATTATGAGGATCAGAAATCTTTGAAGGTACATATTCGATTAACCCTAATTTTGTTTAATTAGGGTATTGTAGCATGTTAATTTCTAAATAGTTTAGATGCGATTAAAGTAAAATTGATTTGTATTTCACTACACATGTCTACCACTTTGCATCAGGCTCTGGGATGGGGTGTGACACCCCATGCTGCGTAGAGGTTCTTGACACCCTTTTGGCTGCATCACACAACCCTTTGGAGATTATTGCCACTTTACTTGTCTGCCTATCACTTTCTCAACGCCTAGCACCCATGTGCAACCCTTAACCAAAATTCTAACTTTCATTCCTTTGACCGCCAACCTTAATTCCTTAACGCTTAGGCAAATTCTAGTTTTCTTCCTCTTTAATTTACCTTAACCCCAACAACCACTAAACTTAATTATAACAACGACACCTTAACCTTTCTCTTTTTACTTTAACTTAAGAAATTCTAAAAGGAGAATAGATTTAGGGTTTACAAATTCTCTCGAGTTTCATATTGAGTGCACATTAGGTAATCAACTTCATCTTCCTCATTGGAGCACATTGAAGAGACTCTGATTTAAGGCTATGATTATTGGTTGAGGTAACAATATTCTCCAAATGATGCTATCATTCTTCTTTGTACCTCTTGTCTGTATTGAGTTCTTATGCTGTTGAATGAATTAATAATAGTGACTAACCGTGGATGTAAACTTTTATAGTCAAACCATTGTAAACTATTGTGTTTCCTCTCTTCCATCTATCTCTTCTCAATTTATCTTCGTGTATGCTTTGTTTATTGATAGGTTTGAAGTTATAAAACACAACACAATGGCTTAAACCTTGAATTGTTTTCAATAAATTAGAAGCAAACAAAGTGGAAATATCAATCGATAATGAAGTCGAGTTAGGGAAATATCAACTAAACGTTTCAAAAGTGGGAACAAGAGAATGAAATCATCGAGTATAACATCTTCAGAGTTGAGATTGAAAATGTATTGTCTAATGTTCTGACATGTATGTTCATTTAATAGCATGGGTAAATTCAATATTTTACGGCAAAAATAGTTCAATAAAAGGAGAAATATCAATTTACACTCCAAAATTCTTAAAGTGCATATTGATTAACACCTACATCTAGATTTTTGTTCAACGTTTTTTGTGAAACTTATTACTAGTATTAATTAAGTTTTTATAAACTAATCAATTTAACGCCTCTTTACGATTATATTTGAAAATCATCAATGCATCGTTATATATGTTTAAACTTATTCCAATGATAGTTTTACAAAATGGATGATTATAGTTGATTTGTGAACATAATTCTTAATGATTCATTGGTTTAATTGATACAATCATAAATCTTACACAATGTTTTTCGAACAAAATATAATAAGATGTAAATTGATATTTTTAATACAAATTAGGATGGAAGAATTTGAATCATGGACCTTTTAGTTAGGTACCAATTGAACATGCTCTTGTTGTCCTAAATTGATATGCTTATTAAAATTTTAAGTTTAAATATGATTGGTAATTAAGAATTTTAATGTATACTAACCAAAAGGTCTTAGGATGAAGTTTTCCATTTTCTTTTAACAATTGAAAAAAGAATCGGAAAAAATGATAATTTTGACAAATATTTACAAAATATAGCAAAATTTAAATTCTACCAATAATAAATATTGATAGACTAGAAGTTTATAGACATCTATTATTGATAAAAATAATTTTTTTTCTATATTTGATAAATATTTTAATTTATTTTTCTATTTTTGAAAATGCTTTGAAATGAATAAAGAAAAGAAAAGAAAATAAAGCAAAATATTTACAAACAATTTTGAAAACGAAAAAAACCTACCATAAAAAATAACAAAACTAGCAAGCTTAATATATTTGAAAAGGAAGGTGAAAAGAAAATAATTGGCACGGGAGAAAGAAAAATCCTTGACGATGATGAGAAAGAGCAAACTTATTTTTTTATTAAAAATACTCCGTATGAAAATTTTCATTTTGATATATCGGTAGTAAATATTTTGTCCCATCAAAATTTTCCTAAAATAAAATAAAATGAAAGAAATGAAAATGAAAATGAAATAAAAGCTATACGAAGTGGGAGAGTCAGCATCCCCTGTTGGTCGGAGTTTGCCCTCTCCGCCGAAAAATGGCAACGTCGAAGCTCTGTACTCACCTTCGCCGTCTTCGTCCATCTCGTTTTTACTCCATCTCTTCCCTTTCTTCTCCTCTGCCCTTTCTACTTCACGAAGCTCACACACCCTCAAGCTCCCACCATCAACCACTCACCACTCCCTCCCATCGTTTTGATCCTCATATAAGCTCCCTTAGTGCTCTCACCGCATTCTCCTCTCGGTCCTTCTGGACTCGTTCAAACGATGATTCAGAGTTCGAACGGATTGC
>JBBPDI010098083.1:0-11045 GCA_037974545.1 Cucumis variabilis | reverse complement strand
ATTTAGGCTAACTTAAACAAATCCTAAGTCTAGGTGAAACATCCGAGCATAACCATTATATCAAATTTTAACCTACATGTCTAGGTCATAAACTAGTTTTATTACCTCACATCTCTCACACATGCTCATCAAGCTAAGTTAACTAGGCTCAAGAACTGATTACTATCTTTAGGTAGGAGGTGTTCCGTAAACCGTCAACTTAAGAACCTCCAAACTCTAGTCATCTTATCTGACTTTTTGACAAGATCTAATCAGGTGAGTCTCTTGTAGCCGGTTTTACAAGATATCGACCTAATTCTACAAAAAGGTAGATATGTTTAACCTAGGTGAGCATGCAAGTTATCTTTGTTATAGGTTTTAAAAGTCTAATTCGTTTTATAACATTTATAAAAGAACTAGAAAACTACAACAAACAATCAACAAACAAGTATTATATAACAATTATATAAAGAAATTAATTAATATGAATTTTAGTTCATTTAAATTTTAATTAAATCATATTTAATTAAGTTAAATGAATCAATAATGAATTAATTAATTAATTTCATTAAATCACATCTAATTAAAATTAATTTAATTAATTAAATAATTAATTAATCAAATTGATTAATTTCTATATTAATTAATCAACATGCATGCTATACATTATAACAATTATAACATACTTTCAATGCATGAACATGTTAACCGTACCTATGGTGGGATTTTAAATCTATATGACATACTTTATGCACATACAATTTAAAAGAATAATTAAACATACATCACATGCATAATTGATCAAACACCCTAAAATGGACTGGTTTCGGCTCCTAAATTAAGCTAAGCTCTAAATTATTACAATAATAATTTGGTGTAGTACATTAGAGCTCCCAAAATTGCACCGATTCGACCCAAAAACTCCTTGAATCGGCCCAAGAACCAATAAACAAGCATACGGGTTGGACTCACCTGGGTTAAACTCAGGTCGGACATGAGCGAGTGGATGCAAAAAAATGGATGGGTGCACGCAGAGGAATGGTCGGGTTGGATACGGGTGGGTTGGCCGGCTTATACGTGGGCGAATGGATGCGGGATGGGCCGCACGCGAGATGGGCGGGGCTGATGCGCGAGGTGGGCTGGGTTGAAGCGGAAGGGAAGGCGTGGGATGATGAAGTCTACTTTCATATTCTGCATAAAAATAATGAACATATGCATGATAAGGATTAAGAATAGACTATTTTTAAACGGATCAATATTTGCCCCAACATTGGTTCAATCCTTCACTTATCGGGTTCCATAACTCAATTTTAAGTTTGAAGAATAGCGAGTTAACATTTGTGGTGGTTCTTGGTTTGAGCACGTAAGGAGATTATGAGGATTAGAAAGCTACAAAGGTTAAAATTGATCTGCAATTTCGATGCGCATGTCTACCGCTTTCTATCACGAACCGACTCATAAATAGGTTAACATATTCATGCATTGAAAGTATGTTATAATGGTTATAATGTGTAGTATGCATGTCAATTAATTAATATGACTAATTAATTTAACTAATTTTGTATGATTTAATCAAATTAATTAGCTAATTAATTTTTTTGATTGATTTAATTTAATTAAATATGATTTAATTAAGGGTTAAATAGTTTAAAATTCATATTAATTGATTTCTTTATATAATGGTTATATAATGTTTGGATGAACATTGGAATAGTATGATGGAATAATTCGAATTGTCCAAATTAGGTAAAAAAAGAGAAATCGACAAATACATGTGATATAGCCATCATTTATCAATTAGAACAGAGCTTTATGGTTAAATATGATTTAAATATAAAAAATATGGTTACATATTCTTATTAGAGACAGAGCTTTGACCGACTTTATATTCAAATGTGAATTGAATTTCGAAAAAAATGAATGTGGATTCATACTTGGAGGTCAAATAGTCAAGATGGAAAAAAGTCAAAATGTTGACTTATGAATTGAAAAAGTCAAAGTTTGACTTTGACTTGAATAGTTAGATGACAATATTGGCCTTTGAGTAATGTTAGTGGGAAACTCCAATATTTTGTTGGATAATTCCACTAACACTCATGGGATGTAAACACCTAGTCCACTAAATTCCATTAATTGTTAATGAAATGTGAGGGGTTGAACTTAAGTTAATTTATACATGCAATAGTTGCATCTCTTTTGTTTATTTAAAGGCTACCTTTTCAACTTTAAGAAGACTTTTGACAATTTTATTTTTGAAATTAAAAAAAAAGTGGAAAGTTTACCTAAGTTCTCTTAATCTTCCTCCGAATTCCATCACTTTCTCTTTCATTTCTTCACTATTCGAGTCCCACAACCTGGTTCTAAGTCCCGAGAATAGCAGGTCAACACTAGTAGTGGTCTTGGGTTTGTGTTAGTAAGGAGATTATGTGGATCAGGAAGTTTCAAAGGTATGGTTTTCTATTAACCCTAATTTCATTTAATTAGGATAATTGATGCATGTTATTTTCTAAATGGTTTATATGCAATTAGGATAAAATTGATCTGTAATTTTGCTTCGCATTGTCATGCCCTGTCCAAGATCACTTCTTGCGATCAAGGAAGGCATGACGCTCTAGACACTCAATGTATATCTTCCCGCGAGAAAGCACATTGAATGCCTAGTAAGCGGAATTAACTCAACCATTAATCTTAACGCGAGATGAGAACTCAATTGAAAGCATAAATACTTCATTGATAATGGGTAAAAGAGTACATTTAATACCAGTACAAAGTTCCTTCAAACTGACAATATACATAATCTCAAAACAATAATTTGACTCGTCTCGCCTAACTTGTACATTTTATGCAAGTTAACAGCGACCACTACTAAGATGATGCGATTGATGTATGGTACGTTAGCTGATCAAGATAACAAGACAAAAGTTGGATGTTTCTCGCTACCTGGAGGAGAGGAGGAAGGGGGAGGGGAGAAGTAAAACAAAACATTTGAAAGATTAAATGATTGATGTATGACATGTTAGGCGATCAAGACGGCAAGATAAAAACGTCCAGTGAATGAGATTTTTTATCAACACGTTGAATAATTAAGTTTTTGCCATAACGCGTTGTCATTCATTTTGCCAAACCATGCGATATAAATAGTTAAACATTTCAATAATAGTAGAGTTGAGTTCAAATCCAATTATGTCAACATGTTTAGGAGATTTACACAATTCAAATCTTCAGCAACAAACATTTATAAATCGTATGGAAATAATTCCTTTCAAATCATTTAGAGTAAAACATATTTCATAAGCATGCATCTTGCATAATGAATTATTAAATCATATTACAAAACTGCTTTGTATTTTCAATTACATCTTTGTACCTTTTTCTCAGCTCAAGCGTTTGCCACATTCTTTTGTTGGGTTGCAGTTGTGTGGAGTAATCTCAACACAACAAGAATTATCCATCAATTCCATCATGCCTGATGCGTCTTCCAATGCTAGATCACACAACAAGCAAAGGACATCCCATACAAGATAACACAGTAAGCATAATGCATCCTATTCTGATAACACAACAAGAATATGACATCTTCTCCTAGATCACACAACAAGGATAATGTATCTTATCCCAGATCATACAACAAGGATAATGCATCCCATACTAGAACAAACAGCAAGTGTGAGACATCCCATACTTATAGGTCCTACCGCAAATTCTTCTTTTCTCAAACTTCCTTGCGAACTAACTTCTTAATTGCAAAACTTATACTTAATCATATAAGATTATATCACTTAATCCTTTCCGCGGATTGTTTCAAACACCAACTTCTTATCGCGAAGTCTTATTTCAAAACGTCTCCTCTTATTCAGAACGCAATTTTCAAAACACTTAGCCAAAGTTTTCTTCTTATACTCAAATGAGAAACAAGTCACACAATAACACTTAACCCATGTCACTTTAACCATGATACTAAAACAAGGACATATCAATCATAACACTTAAGAACGACCAAACCTTAGTAAAATTTCTTTCCAATTTTTCTTGCAACACCTATCTTAAACCATTTTTCTCCAACTAAGATCAACTCCTATTCACCTTTTGAGTTCTTTAGAAAACTTAGGGATTTTTAGGTCCAGGGTTTACAATGACTAACGATAGTTGTTGGAGTTGTAGGTTGAAAGTTTTTTGGCAGAGTCATCGAAAGTGACAACTTGAGGTTGGTCAATAGTATTTATCGGAAGTTGATGTTCGAAGGTTGATTGGTGAACTTCTTAAATTAATTTTATCTTTTTTTAAAAAATAAAGTATAACTTACAAGTAGAAAAAATGTTTACTATTCAAGCCCAATGAAAAAAGAACAAATTTCCTAGATTCTTGTCCAAAATAAGGGTTGAGTTTAGCATGTCTAAGCTCCTAACCCATCCAATAGCCCAACCCTTGAAACAAACACCCCCTTTAGGATTTTATAGATTTTTATATAAACATCTTCCACTAGAGTTTTTAATAAGAGAAATGATCTTTTACTTAATTGAATATGTAATTTAAATTAGGTTTTTTTTTATAAAAAAATATAACAAATCAGCAAAATATTTACACTGTATAGAATAATTTCAAAAATGAAAAAAAATCCACATTGAAAAATACCAAAAAAGCCACCAAAAAAGCCCCCATCAACACGATCTTGTACCAAGATTGTTTAGATTTGGCTACACGATCGTTTAGATTTGGACCAAATCTAAATGATTTTTTTTCCAAGATCCTTTGATAGACGATCATTTAGATTTGGCTGCATGATTTTTTAGATTTGGGTATCCAAATCTAAATATTTTTTTCAAGATTTTTTTTGTACACGATCGTTTAGATTTAGCTACCCTAAACCTTAAAGCCAAATCTAAATGATCATGTTTTGAGCTTCAACGATTTTTTTAAAAATATTTTATATTTGGTACACGATCTTGAACCAAATAAAACAAAATTTTTGATTGATTGAAAAAAAAGATCATTATTTCAAGAAAATATAAAATCTGAAAAAATGACAGAAGGATAAGATAAGAAAAGTGATGGAAAAGAAAAAAAAATCACAGAAGAGAAAGTGAAAAATATCTACGAAAAAGAAGAACAAACCTGAAATATTTTAAAAAATAGTTATATTTATGGGCTTTTTGATTTTGTTATACCAGCTGTAAATATTTTGTCGGTTGGTTATAATTATGAAAATTAACCTTTAAATTAAGTCTAACACATGTTAAAGAAATGGTTATTAAGTTATTATGTATGTTGGCTACAATCGAATTACAAGACTAGTTGTAATGAAAAGTTGTGTGATTCACGCTTTATTCCTATCTAAAGGTATCAATAAACACCTTTTAATCGCAATGGGTCAAATTTTTATTCTGGTTCCTTAATTATTACAATTGCAAGGAATTAAATACATCTTCCTTTGACAATTAGATTCATGGTATAATTTATTTAGCATTTCAAGTTTCAAAAACTTTTTATTGTATGAATAAGTTTAAGAAATTATTATATGTATCTTGTCCTTGAACATTATCAAAACTTTAAAAATTCTCTCAAATGGAACTTTTGACTTTAAGCTTCATAGTATAAGAAAGATATAAATGGAATTGAATTTATTTTGGCGTATAGGAGCTTCTAATACCATGCTTTGGTTTGGTTGATAGCTTATATGTAAAGCAAAGTAGGGGTGTTAAAAGCTTCAAATTTCTTCCAAAATTAATGGCACAAGTTGAGGCTTAAGCTACAAATAATCTTTTTGACTTTTGGGGTCAACCAGCCATATTACACGTGTGTTACTGTTTCCTCACGTATTCTTTGAGATCTCTATACCTCTCTTTTCCTAACTGCTTAAATTCATAAAATGCTTAACAAACCAAAACAACAACTTGTTACCTATTAATGGAATAAATTCATATTGAAATCTCCATGTTCACGTCCACCATATTTTTCAATATTTTTCGACGGTTGGGAATATAGGGAGGTTTGTAATTACACACTTCTAAGTCAATTTAAAACTTTTTTTTATTGACAAAATATTTAGGTTTTTTCTTTAAAAATATTTTTTTATGAGGAGTAAAGAGTTTGTTTGTTTTTTCTATTCTTCAAAATACTCATTCAACTATGTTACATTTGGAAATTTTGTTTCTAAAAAATTATACATTAAAAAGTTTTATAGAAATACATATTTAAATTTACAAACGAACATTTAGTTACTTTTAAATAAATTGACATTCCTTAATATTATTAGTAGGGACATTTTAAAAATAGTAAAATATTGAAATTATTTACAAAAGTATGGTAAGATTCATTTAACTCTCTATAGTCAATTTAAGGTTTTTTTTGCTATATTTTGAAAATAGTTTCTTTCTTGTTTTTGTTATCCATAACAATTGCACATTAACTAACGTATATTCTGATGATATTTTTGAGGTAATTATTCTAAATAACTAAACTATTAAAAATATTTTAATTTTAAATATAAAAAATATCTTTGTGTATATGATAGATAACAATAGACGTAAATACACATTTTAGCCGTGTTTATCATTGATAGATGATAGTAGTTTCTTAGTAATAGATACTAATAGATAATGACATTTTATTATATTTGTAAATATTTTAGTTCATTTTCCTATATTTGGAAACAAACAACATTTTTGTTATATTTTATCAATTTTATATGATCTTGAGATGTTGAAAAACTCACGAAATAGATGGACCACTCCTCTTGTTGCCATTTCATTGTGAGATGAAACCCTATACTCCTCTCAAACATGGTATATATCAATTGTGCTCAATATGAGAAATTTTTGTTAGAATATTTGATCTTTCGGGAAGCTTTTGGACTTATAGAAAAGGACTTTCAACCTTCGTGCAAGTAAGCAAAGTCGAAGCTTTGACAGAAGCAAGATGAGGAAGCACATCTATCATATAAACAGTAGCTTCCCCCCACCTCCTTTGAATCAAAAGAAAGGCGAAGAGATTTTTTGGCAACAAGCAAAGGACTTTCTATCATAGTTGCAAAGGTTCCAAACTTTAACTACAACAAGTTGTACTACAGACTTCTTTCGATTGGTTGAATAAGAGAGGCGTTCAATCTAAGAGGTTGAAAGACTTTCCACTTCATTGAAGAAGAGCAAGGGAGAGGGAACGAAGCAAAACTTAACGAGCTTTCTGCCAATTGGCCATTACATAAGCCGGTGGTGTTGAGCTTTCTTTACAAGCTTCCTTTCATTCCTTTCGTAGGAGTCACACAGTAAATAACTAGAAGTCAGAGGGCCCATACTACCCTGCCTAACGCCTCGCTCCGAGGGATAGTAAATCCAAAAACACCTTCTTAATAACCTTGTTCATCCAAAAGAGAAGAGACATATGTATTTGCATGACCCCTGCAGATTTGACTCTCTGTATACTCGGAGGCAATCCCTTATTGGTCCTCCCACCACGCTGCAGAATGGAAGCTCTTATGGAACATTTTATTTTTGGCGTAACTCTAATGAAATGTAACAAAATCTTAAGGTCACGTAATAGAAGGGTGGAGGTACGGCAAACTCGGCCAAAATATGACACTTGAAGGGCCTAGGTATGCACAATCCTTCTTTAGTGAAGCCAATTTATTTCTTTTTTACCAGTTCTGACACAGTGCACACGTAGATAAGAAAAGCGAAATCCTAGTGGGGCCAGTGCTTTTCTTTTATAGCCTAAATTCCTATGTTTAAGCCGTGGGAAACTACTGCTTGGTGGGGAAGAGGGGAAAGACTTGGGCCTACCTATCTTGATAGGACCTCATAAAGGAACCAGAGCTGTTGAAAGGCTTAGGCCTATATCAACAATATTTTGTGATCAAACAACTCTTTAATCTTTGCTCTTTTTCTATTCAACAATGGCAAGAAATATGACTGAGAGCGATCTAACTTTTGGGTGATAATTGGTGTCTTCTCTATTGCGTGTTTTCCATTGTTTTATGCCTCTATCAATAAATAATTGAAAGATACAAACTGTTATCTTTAATTATATTGTTGCCCCCTTTTTAATTCAAATACGAGACGCCTAATTTAAATTTCTAACTCTTAAGAAAGTAATTAATATCTTAATTAATTTAGTTAAATATTTAGATCAATCACACCTTTTTACATCAATAACACATATAAGAGTGAAAAATTCAACTTTAAACTTTTGACTTCTTTTTTAATCAAAATACTACTATAATCAATTGAGTTATGAATACATTGGTGATTCTATGTATTGGTGATTCTATGTTATGATTTAGTGGCATTGTTATTCTATGTATTGGTGATTCTATGTTAAGATTTAATGGCATTGTTATTTTATATCATACTTCACAAGATTACTTTTTTATAATGAGCACAAGTATAAACTCAAAAAAGTGTTTCTTGGCGAGGACCCAAGGTCAAACACAAGAAATTTTGTTGACTCAAACTAATTAAAAAGATTGGTTTAGGTATGACTCACATGCACAATGGTTCAAGTAGTTATAAAAGATAATGTATTCTACCCTTTTTGTACTACTTATGTTGTTTTACAACTGTTATTGCATATTAATACATTTTTAAATAATGAATAGATGGAAGGATCAATGTGAGACCTGTGTTTGGAATAGAAGGGATAAAATTTGACTGAGTAATTATTAGGCGTTTTAAGAAGAAGCTTGTGTTTTGAAGTCTGTGATAGGACGAGACTAAATAAAGGACTATTAGGCATTTTAAAATTACCATGCAAAATAAAACCAAGTGAGGAGATTTCTAATCTTGATTTGATAAGGGTTAACGTGTAAGATTAAGGACTAAGCATGGTTAAGTAAAATATTAAGCTCATACCTGTAAAGTTTTAGTAGGAACTGGCAATTTAGAAGAAGCCCAAAGATGACTAATTTGGTTTTAGAATAGTATAAATAGGACTTAAAAGGATTAAAGAGTTGCTGAATTTTTTAGAATTTCTTCTAAGTGTTGAAGCTGTTAAGGGAAGCACTAGGGTGAGAAGAAGAGCTGAAGCTGAGTGTTTGAACCAAAGAAAGATCAAGTCTTTCTGAGTGATTTTGAAATGTGTTTTGTACCTTAAAGCTTTCTTTTAAAACTTTATGTTGTTTTGTAATCAGGTTTTATAAATTAAAGTTTATGTTTAAAGAAAGTTTTATATTGTTTAAGACAAATGTGGAATTGTGTTCAAGTCATTAGTCTTTTTCTTATCAATGAGCTAATTGTTATGTGCACATACAAGTATAGGCAACCATGTAGAAAAGGTCTACATGGTGGAGTAAAGCTAACCGATGCATAAAAGATGTATACTTTCTTGGCGGCCTGATCAACGAGAAATGAGTCAGAAGATTCTCAGATCCTGTTGATGAAAAGGCTGTCACAGTAGTTTAAGTACAAAGCAATGATTTTTTGTGTTGGGAATGATTTTTGTTCTCGGTGAGAAGGTTATAAGGCTAATGTGTGTTTTATGCAGTTTGAATTTTATGAAATATATGTCCAAAGGATATATAAACCTCACTAAGTCTTTTTGGTTTATGTTTTAAAGTTTTTCCTCTTCTTGTGACAAGGTGTTAAGGTAGGTTAAAAGGGATGATGTGGGTGTTAGGCGAGGAAGCTTGCAAGCCATTTAGTCTAAGTTGTTAAAATTTTGTACCATGAAAATATATAATTTATGTTGTATGCTAAAGGGTAATTACTAGAAATCATGTTGTTGTTGTTCTCATTACTGTGTTATAAGATTTTCTATCGCCAAATAGTTAAGTTTTGTATTGTTAAGTACTTAAGTGGGCTAGGCAATAAGACCGGGTTTAAAAGGTTTAATCTTAAGCAGGTTAAGTACTGCGTTGCAAATTTTTAAAGTTGTGTGCAGGATGGGGCGTGACAATTAGCCTCGACATACTCACAGGATGATTTAGATGTTTAAGATCGGAGTGAATTAAATTTGTTGGAATGCATGTTTACTTTGCTTAAAGGTAAAATTTGCAAAACATACAACTTTATATGTTTTTTCATGTGGGTTTGATTACATAACTTGTTGCGTTGACTATCTTGCGATTATGGTAGTCATTGAAAAACTATTTTGTTCGATCCGTTTAGACATATGTTTTAGGAATCGTGTTGACCTGTACTTAAGAACTTGATACTTTGTTGCAGTGACTATTCTGCAGTTACGGTAGTAATTGAAAAGCTATTTTGTGTAATCCACTTAGACAGATGTTTTAGGAATCATGTTGATATGTATTTAGGAACTTGATACTTTGTTTTGTGTTGTTATGAATGATGTGACTTTTTTTGTTTGTAAAGTTTTATTTTGTAGTGTAGGTGTTTTGTTTGTCATATATACTTTGCGTTCCGTTGTTATAATAAGCGTCGATGTTTTGTTTGCTAAGTTTTAGATTTAAGTGTGTTTATGTGTTGGGGGAGGGGGAAGAGGAGGGGAAGGGGGAGCGGTAAGTCTATGTTTAAGTTTAATAATGACCTTGGAAGTGGGGAGGGGGATGAGTGGTAATTTTAAGTTTATGTTTAACAATTACTTTGGAAGAGAGGAGTGGGGCAGCGAGAGTGCTAAGTTTATGTTTAAGTTTAACAATGACTTCATAAGAGTGAGGGAGTGATAATTTTATGCTTATGCTTATGTAGTTAGTGTTTTTATTTATCTTTTGTATCCCTTATGGGTTTTTTTTGTTAAGAACCTTGACTATATGAACCTTGGCTTATTTTGAAAAGTTCATTTATTTTCTTATTAAGAAGTGGAAATTTGTTTGGCATGTACTTGAACTTAAGGAAACTTAGTCAACTTTAATTTAAAACAAATAATTTATGAATTGAAAAACTATCATCTTTCCATAATAACAAAATAACTCAATGAAGATCGGTGCAATACCTAGAAAAACACAAAACAAGAGAGAAAATAAAGCTAAAAAAAACCAACTTCATTTGAAAATATGCACGAGCAAAGTCTACAAGTGTTGCCCGGCAAAAACACCTACTAATAACTTCTCACATTTGCAAGTTTATCATAAACCTCGTTAGTTTGAATTTTTTGAATAAATGGTAAAGTTTGTG
>JBBPDI010098076.1:0-26941 GCA_037974545.1 Cucumis variabilis | reverse complement strand
ACAAACTGATTCAGGAAGACTTGAAAGCTGAGTACAATCCCTTAGGTTCAATAATGTCAAGACGGTTAGATGTTCAACTGACATTGGAAGGTCGTGTATAAGCGTCCCGTCGAGGTGAAGTTCGAACAAAGATTTGGTGGTTTCTTCAATCTCCGGAAAAGACTCATCAATGCCTAAATTGGAAAGAATTAATGTTTGGAGTCTTTGGGAAGTGATAAGTTTAGATGGAAAGGTTTTGAGATTGACACAATTTGCCATATCAACTAAAAGAAGATGATTGAGAGTAGTAATGGAAGGATGAACCCAACACAATCTTTTACAATTCCTTAATATCAATCTTTGAAGATTTGGAACCTTTGAAAAATCAGGAGTCTTAACCAAATACTCTGATCCACTCACATCAATCTCTTTCAACCAAATAAACTCCTGTATAAAATTGTGAAACAACAAACATCACAACATCTCACATTAAATATATCATTGAAATTCTCAAAATTATCCATACCCAAAGATAAAACAAGTGGTTGACAATAAATTAATTAAAGTATATAATTATTGTATACATATATACTGACCTTTTTCCCCTCCCAGAGTTGCACAAGTTTACTATTGCACAAATGCAATTCAACAATAGATTGTGGTTCGAATGTTGAGGGCAAATAATTGGAAGGATAGCCATTCCAATTAAGAAATCGCAATTTATTTGACAGAAATTGAATATTTTCGTTAACCTTCACATTGTTGATTTTTAATATCTTCAACTCAGTCATATATTCAAATGGCTTGGCCTCCAATACTAGTTCCTCATCCTCCATGTCCATAATCACTATTCCTTTAACGTATTTTAATCCCTGAAAAATAAATCAGAATAATAATTACATACATAGACTAAGTGCATGTCTTTGGGAGTGATAGTGTTTTGAATTTAATGAAAAATAAAATGAAACAAAGTTTATTGCATGTTTCTTACACTTTCTTTTCGAAATACACGATGAGCATCTTTCCAATTCCAAATTCTGCTTTGGGTTCGTCTCGCAAATCGTGCAATTATTCGACCCATAAAACGAACCAATGTATGCATGTGGACATTCTTATATGACATTTGAACTAGATTTCTTTCAGCCAATAAGTGCAATATAGTGTAGGCTGATGTATAACCCAAACTTTCAAATGTTTCAACCAATATATCCATACTCATACCATTATTGAACAAACATGCCAAATCTAGAAAAATTTGTTGGCTGTCTTCATCTAATCCTTCAATACTTGTCTTCAATGTTTCATGGAAAAGTTTCCTGTAAAGTAATTTATCAAAATCACTAAAATGGTCTTCCCATGTGTATATATCTTTTCCATATAGAAAGGATCCAATTGTGATCAAAGCTAATGGATGTCCTTCAATTAGTTTTACCATCTCCTCGGTGAGATACCGAAAATTCTCATTCGGTGGCTCATGAATATCTTTTCCAAATGCATGTTTGCAAAATAGCAAGAAGGCGCTGTTGTGATCGAGACATTCAACGTCGTACTCAAAGATTTTATGTTTATACTTTAGTTGACGACAAATATTTCTATTTCTAGTCGTAATGATGATTCGGCTCCCTGGACTAAACCAATCCGGACTTCCAGCTAACTTATTTATTTGTCTTATTTCATCAACCGCGTCAAGAACAATCAAAACCTTTTTGTTCCTCAAACACTTCTTGATCAACTTTGCTCCATGATCCTCATTCTTAATTACTATGTCAAGTTTCCCACCCAATCTCAAAAGTAGTTTCTTTTGAACTGAGACTAATTTCTCATTATGAACTCCAAGAAAGCAATGGTTATTGTACTCAAACTTAGGTTCAAGTTCTTGGCAAACAGCTTTAGCAAGTGTTGTTTTACCAATGCCGCTCATTCCAACTATCCCAATAAAACGTACGTCATTTGAGCCTAACTCAAGGAGGTTATCCATTATTCGATGCAATTGAGGTGAGATTCCAATCAATTTAGGAGGTCCTTCGACGACTTTCATGATGATTTCTTTGACTTTTCTAATGATATACAATGGAGAGCTGCATATTCAAATCAAATGAATAACAATAATGTTAGTTTTCAATATTGAGAATAATCATCAACAACATCAGTCTGCGTATAACTGCTTGATCATCTTTGTTTATCTCATTAAGAAAAAAGAAAGAATGGTCCTCTATTTAAGGTAGATAGATTACAACAAAAAGAAAGTTGACAACAAATGGAAGCATAAAGGGGATCTTAAGACTTATGTTTTACAGGGTTAATAGTTTAGTAGTTGATCGGTGTTTGTTTATAGTAAAAAATACGTAATTTTGTACTATTTGGTTATTTATTAGTTTTGTAAGTTTTAAAGGGATATTTTTATATTGAAATTCACTGAGATTTTGTCATTGTAAAATTACGAAAAATATATAATTACCAAGACTCTTAAATTCTATTTTGTTAAAACATAGTTGGATGCATGGATAATATTAAGGAAAATTACATAGGATAGCATTTTGAGAATATGATATAGCTAATATAGCACATTGTTTTAGAATTTTGCAAATGTAGCTAAAATTTCACTTATAAAAAACTCTCTATCTAAATTTTGTTATTATTCCTAAACCCCACCCTTCAATAACTTATTTCTCTTCCTCTTTTTAATGTCATACTCATTATTTATTTATTCTCCAACTTTTTAAGACCCTAATTATTTATTTATTTTTATACGAGAAAAATTATTTGTTCTTTTCATTTTAATCTTGATTTTAGAATATCAATAATACAATAATTGTAATATGAAATATAATAGTTATTGATCAGAGCAATTTAACTTCATTTGTGATTTTTTCTTTTACTTTCTTCGATGTGTATTTTGAGTTAAATCTGCTTTCAATTGATTTTGTTTTATTTTTTCACATTGATTTTGTTTTTATTTTACTTTGTCTCAGTTTTGTATACCAGTGTTATGATATACTTATATAATATGTATTAGTTGGTTGATATACTCAATACATGATTTTCATTTTTTCAAATTTTATGTAGTTCATTATAATATTATTAAGTATATGAATGATCTAACTCAGTGTATCATTATTAAGTATATCAACAATATATTATTAAAGCATATCAGTAAAATGAATTATTATCAAGTATATGAATCAAGTTTATAAGTGTATATCAATAGTATATCAAGTGCATAAGTAGGACCTCAAACATATCAAATGTATTTAATTAATCAAAAGTATAAGTGAAGAATACTAAGTGTATTTGCACAGTGCATCGAGTGTATCATATCATGTACATCAAACGTATCAAATTTGTTGAGTGTACCAATGAAACATGACAAGTTTATTAGCAGTGTATCAAGTGTATCAAACTTATAAGTGAAACCTTTAAGTGTATCAAGGCCTAAGAGGTATCAAGTGTATCAAGAACAATCAAGTGTAACGAGGAGTATTACGTGTATCATGATGTTTTAGGTGTGTATCAAAATGTATCAAGTACATCAAAGAGTATCATGTGCATCAAGTGTATCTATCAAATGTATCAGGTGTATCAAGAAGTATCAAGTATATCAAGGGGTATTAGCTGTATCAGATATGTATAAGGTGTATCAAATGTATATCGGTAATGATGGCATTTGTGACATTTTACCTCTTGATGTGTGGGTTGGGCTTTGTTTTTGTCATTTTCGTAAATAACAAAGTATGTGTGCTATGAGCTTAATTATTATAACTCGTTTTGCCATTTTTGCAAGTGCCCCTAATATTAATTCAAATTTGTATATAAAGTATAAACTGCCAACTTAGAGAGGTTTAAAATTTAAATTTAGAAAAATTTTTACAAACAAAAAAAATTGTCAAACTACTCACAGAAATAGGAAAAAGAAAAACTGATAGACATGTTCGAGTTTCTATCAATGTCTATATGAGTAAGTTTGCTATAACTTCTAAGCAGTTTGATCCATATATATATATATATAAAACCCTAAATTTATGGGGAACATTGTTTTGTTTTTCTGAAAAAGTACTTTTACCTGTTTTCTTCTACAAGTATTGTATTTGGAGAAGAGCTGATTCTTTCCAAAGCAGACTTCCATGCTGGAATCTCCATCAAAAGCTTTTGATTGTCTTCTTCTGAGAATATATAATCTAAGATATGTTCGCGAAGCTCTGGTGGAATATATGTGCTGGTCCTATTTGTTCTCTTCAAAATCTTAAAAGACAGCCTCCACTTGAAGAATGTTTCTTCTTTTCCTTTATTGTAATATTTCAAAAACTTAACAAAATCTTGTAATTCTTTTACCAAAATAGGTGGATCTTGGCAAAACACTGGGATGACTTCTTTGCAATCTTCCCCTAATCTGTATTCCACTATTTTGCTCAACTCTCTCAAACCCGTAATCGATTTTACGTAATCTTCTGTTAGGAAAATAACCAAACATCTTGATCTTTTTATTGCATCCTGTACCTGAATACAATATTCGTCAAATATGAGCTCCAACCCATCGTTAATCAATGTCCTTGTTACCAGAATATTTGACAACTTTTGGGCCAACTGAGAAGCAATATTATCTCCTCTGAAATTTATGAAAACATCGTATGCGTTTGAAGGAGGAGATAATGAAGTTGCTGAGGCAGAAGGTTGCTCGATGATTGTTGGAAACATTGGAGTGGACATCGTTTTTTGAGTTTGTGCGCCTAACAATAAAAAGTCACAACACAATGTTATATATATATATATATATGTATATATGAGAAAAAACTTTGGTGTGCAGGCTTTGGGCAGCGCCTTATTTGCACACCATCAAACAAAACTATGTCACATGACATATTTCTAAATTTTTTAGGTGAAACTGAATCATTATTGTCCTAAATAAGGAAGAAGACATCTTAAAACAAGAGGTATACTTTAGTGCATCTCGAGAGCCATCCATCTCAATGCACAATTTCATCCCATACATAAAAATAAATAAATAAATAAATAAATCCATCTCTATGCACAGTGTCATTCCGCACATAAAAAAATAATTAATATATTTTAAGAATTTAACACAAAAAATATGTTTGATGGGATAATTTAGGAGATGCAACTAAGTATTTTTCTATTCAACATTAAAAATTCTGGAATTCGATCCTTTGGATTTTGTGTTTTTTGCAAGGAGAATACTTTTGGAGGAGAGTTATGTTTGGGTTGACCATATACAAAGTTACTAACTACTGAAGTGTAAACGGATTAGGTTGGATTGGGGATCCATATTAAAATATAGGTTGGGTTGTATTGTTTTTTTTCTCTAACCCAAATAAAAAAGAAAAAAAATACATACAATAAACAAACATTCACAAGTTAATAATTAAAAGAACTTGAAGAGGTTTCCTTTGTATTCAAGTTTATCAGTGGGAAACTAAGAACAACTAGCATTTCAACCAAACTCATTCTAAAAAATTATTCCTTTTGTTTCCTAGATTTGCATTCACAATTGATTTTTAACTAAAACAAAGCACTGTATCTGCCAACAATTCCTATCAATCAAGACCTAATTAATTTAAACGAGAGTCAAAATAAAGTTTAAATTAGAATTGAGCTAAATAATAAAACAAAATCTAATCTAAATCGTGCAACCCATCAAAATAAGCCATCAATTTGAAAAAAAAAACATTTCTAAGGTTTAAACTAACCTTAAATATGAGAAGGCGCCATAGAGATGGCTGACCGTAGAGAGGATGAGAGAGAGAATCGGAGATGGGAGGCCGTAGAGAGAGAGAGGATCGGAGATGAGAAGGCGCCGAGGATGACCAGCCGTAGAGGGATAAGAGGGAGAATCGGAGGATGGGAACCTGAGATTAGTCAAGGAGCCACGACTGACGAGAGAGTACCGTTCACTTAATTCCTAAAACTAACTTTAATTTTATTAAATAAATAAATAAATAAATATATAAATAAATAAATAAATAAAAATATATATATATATATATATATATATATAAAATTAAAATATGGAAAATTTTTTAAAATAGTAGATTTTATAAAATATTTACAAGTTATAGCAAAATTTTAGATTTTATCAATGATAGTCTTCTATCACTATAACATTTTAATTACAATCAGTGATAAAATTTGCTATATGTTGTAAATATTTTGTAAAATTTATTATAGCATTTCAACAAATTTTACTCTTGAAAGCTTCATATATTTTAGTTAATTTTGGTTCCGGTGTATTGACTGCCCTACATTATAACCCCCAAGTCAAGAGTTCAATTCTTACCATTCCCCAAATATCAAATTTATTTCTAAATTTTATTTTCTAAAATGAGGATAATTTTTTAAAAAAAGAAAAAAAATCTACCTAAGATAAAACAATAATTTGTTATCTAACAAATATTTAGAAAAAAAAATGCAAACAAAGTCGGTGATCTAAATTTTCATTCTCTTAACAATATTCCATGCAAAATATATTATTCTCTTTTTTTCTTTCTTATTTTTTGATACAATTTTTAAATTCACATCTTTACGTTACAAAAAATCATGAACTATCTTTATTATCATCATGAACTATCTTTTTTAGAAAAGAGAAAAAAAAAACCATAACTTCTTCTCTCTCCTCAATTAATAACTCATTCCATCATCATCAACTTTCTCTTTTCTCCAAAATAACACACTTTTCCTTAATAATTATATTATCCCATAATATAATTATTCTTATCCCTCTATCACTTAAATTACACATATAACCATTCATCACTCATAATGTTTGGAATTTGCAAACTAAATTTACCAATAATCATTCCAAAACTCAAACTTTAACAATTCAAAAGAAAGTATCACACATAACACCCAAAATTCAATATACAAAAATATTAAAGTTAACTTACTAGTTTCGGGGTGTTACATGAAGCGTGAAGTTGTAGTTGAAATCGAAATACGAAACGTAAAGTGTACCTGACCTGTTGTAGGGACCTTTTCGTCTTTTATCTTGGAATGTAATTCAAATTTGCAATATTTGTAATTCTTTTAAACATTTGCTATATCCTTAATTAATTTATACAGATATATTTCCAGTCAGTCCTATTAATTTTACAACCGAACTTATGTGAATTTGATAACATAAAAGAACATGGAGAGACTTCATCATCTAATCCTCAAAATTGAGAGGATTTATGACGTTAAATTTCCCATATATTCATGAAAGTGACAATGCAATAATTTATACAATTATAAATCCAATAATTTAGTGATAGAAATTAATAAAGAAATACACGAATTGGAATAATATTTGACACGTGTCACTATGTAATAGGAGGAGCAGATTTCCTCCTTATCTAAGCTGAGAGTTTGTGGAAACTGATGGGAATTCTTGATGGCTTTGTTTCCACTTTCCAGCACATTGTTTTCATCTGACTTGCTTGCCACATTATTTTTACATTCTTCTCTAACACTCGGAAACAATGAAATACGAAGTTTTCATAAATTTCAGAGGGATAGATGTTCGGAACACACTCCTTGGACATTTGTACCAAGCGTTGCGTAATTACGGGTTGATAACCATCTTTGTGGACAGCGAGGAACTGAAAATTGGAAATCGTTTGGATGAGAGGCTGGAAAGATCGATTGAGGAATCAAGAACTGCTATTGTGGTTTAATCACAAAACTATGCTACTTCAAAATGGTGCTTGAGAGAGTTGGCGAAGATTATGGAATCCATGGAGGATGGAAGGACAGATCAAATTCTTCCTGTGTTCTATCATGTCGATCCTCATGATGTTCGTCATCTATCTGGAAGTTTTAGGAGGAGCTTTGATGAATATGATGAAGATGACAAATGCACAAGGCAGGAAGTTGACCGATGGAGGAATGCTATGACAAAAGTTGGTTATCTCGTTGGAGAAGTGATAAACAAAGATAGGTAAAATTTCCCCTTTTTCCAATATTTTTTTAGTAATCAATTCTTAGCTTTATTATTGGAAATGGAGTAAAACATGATAATACCATAATCAAAATATAACAAAATTTCAAATCTATTACATTAATTACTTAATTAATTAATTATTTGTTATATTTTTGGAATATGTTTGTGTGGATACTCTCATTCTTCTTTATTTTTTCTTTTATTATGTTTATAGTAATTTTTAATTTTTGTAATAAAACAAAAAATTATTTTAAATAATAAAACTTTTACAAATAATTATAAATAAAACAAAATATCACGCATAAAAGAGCACTATTTGTGTCTACATATATATAAATAAACACAAATAGTAGTCTATTCACGATTTATTATATTTTGCTATGTTTATAAATATTTTGGTTCATTTTGTTATTGTTGAAAATAATCATAATGCCTTTAGTTTATGAGGGAACATGAACGAACCGATATCACATCTGAATGAAAGAGATTCTGAGGACTGAAAAGTGAGGTTAAAAAAGACTTAAAATAATTAAAAGTTGCTACCTACCTATACTAACAAGGTGCAACTTTCATTTTAGTGGCTTGATTGTAGGAATTCCAAAGTTAAGTGTATACTTATAGCTCGGAACAGAGCTATGTTAGATGATCTTTTGAGAATTAATATTTCTAAGATGCATGTGAGTGGAAAGTAAGAATAAGGTTACCAGGTTGAAGGAATATGTAGGAAAATGTCAGGGACCCGAAGTTCGAATCCTTGATCGTCTGGGGTGTTACAATAAACCATAAAAAGAGATACAACATAAATATAACACAAAAAAAAAACAAAAAACAAAATTTGTTTCCAAATTATTAGGAGTACTCTATTTGTGATAGACTATATAGCCGATAAAAGTATCAAGAATAATGTTGATCACCAACAAATTTTGTTATATTTACAATTATTTGAAAATGTTATATTTGCAATTTATTGATAGATTCTATAGTTGATAGACTATATGAGTTTAATCTAAATTTTATTATATATATAAATACTTTGATCCCGATTCGACTAATTGCTATATTTTGCAATTGTCCCTTGAATTTATAGATATTAACTTTGACACACATATATATTTTTGGACCATGCATGCAGCTCTGAAGTGGAAGGTTGCAATAGAATTACAAATCAAATCTTTGAAAGGTTGCGAAGACCAATGTTAGTATCTCCTACTAAGGAGAAATACTTAGTATATATCCCAAATCGGGTAAGTGATATCAATAGGCTACTTGCTTTGGAATCAAATGACAAACGTTTTATAGGTATAGTAGGAATGTGTGGTATTGGGAAAACAACTCTTGCTCAAGTTTTATACAACAATATTGCATCTACATTTGGCTACGTTTCTTGCTTTTTCACCATTCCCAAATGTGATGAATGTCATAAGAGTACACATCATCTTATCAAGGTCCAACGTTTACTACTCTCTCGACTTCTTAAAAGGGAGATTACGACTAACAATATTTTAGAAAAGAGTGAAGGAGCAAACTTGATCAAAGATTATTTGAAGGAAAGAAAGGTTTTGATTGTTCTTGATGGGGTGAATGAGAAAGAGGAATTAGAATACTTAGCTGGAGGTTTTGACTGGTTTGGATTAAGAAGTCGAATCATCATTACCACTAAAAATAAAGATGTTTTTCCTCACCCTAATCATCAAGTACAAGTACAACTCTACACTGTGCAACCACTTGATTACGACAATTCACTATCACTTTTTTGGAAGCATGCATTTGAACAAAGTGGGAGTCCAAATGAACAGCATTTCATACAACTTAGTAGGGATATAGTGAAAAAAATTGAAGGAAATCCACAAGCATTAGAACAAATTGGGTCATTTTTGCGTTGTAAAAGTATTGATGTATAGAAAGAAGAGTTGGATAGTCTTGTTTTAGTTGACAATGAACGTCTCTTCAAAACATTAAAGTCAAGTTATGATCGATTAGAGGCAAAAAGCCACCAAGCTGCCTTTCTTGATTTAGCATGTTTCTTCAATGGAAAAAGCAGACGCAAAATTATTGAAATATTCAGAAGTTTAGAATACCAACCTCTCAAAGTACTACAATTGTTGTGCGATAGATATCTTATTGAAATTAAAAGCGAAGATGACACAATATATGTACCCAATTTGATTCAAGACATGGGTCGAGAAATTGAACGAAAAGAACCTCAACGAAGTAGGATTTGGCTTCGAAAAGACGCCTTCGACATATTTCCTCAACAACATGTAAGTTTAGAGATTGTGTATATATATATATATATTCTCTTCATTTGATCATGTTATTTAATTATATTATTGTTGTTGTTTTTTTTTTCCATTTTGACAGAGAGTACAATATATTAATGGTGTTGTGTTGGACAAGAGAGAGAAACAACCAGAATTAGAGTTGAAGGCTAAGCAATTAAAAGAGATGAGCAATTTAAAAATATTAGAAATTGATAACGTGAAGTTTCTTCCAATGAATCAATTAGAAGATCTCTCAAATCAGCTTCGATTGCTCAATTGGTATGAATATCCTTCAACTTCTTTGCCACTAAATTTTGAAGCACCATATTTATTTGAACTTCTCTTGCCTCGTGCTCAAGCTACTCATCTTTGGATAGGAAAAAAGGTTAGTATACATATATATTGAAATTATTTCACTAACACATTTGAAACAAGAACTATCTTAAGATTATAATATAATCATCTCAACTTAGACACCGTTAATATTTTTTGAAGTTAAGAAGTTTTTGATTAGCTAGGTAGATCATCACAACACTACTTCAAAACCACAATTTGCTGTTGTATTGTTTGCTATTTCTTTCTCAAATTTAAACTAATATTTTACATCTCAAACAGATACTATTATAATTATAACTGAAACTAATATAATCTACGTCCCGCAAACACATATTATTACAATCAAGTTTAACTATAATATAAAATTATAACAACCAAATCTTTGCTCCCAATGTCCTTTAAAAATTTATTTTAACCGATAGATGTTTAAGTTTTATAGACTCCAATAACACATATCAAATATACATGAAATTCATTTCACCTCTGTATCAATGGACAAGATATGGGTAAAGAATCTAAAAATTGAAAATTGAAAGCAAGAGATTGATTGAAAAATAATATTAGTATATTTCATGTTTTTGAAAAATGAATTTAGCTTACGGTAACATTAAATACTATATTTATTAACTTCTTTTTCATTTTTCTAAATATAATTTTTTTCAAACTTAAATACGTTGAAAGCATAATAAAAATGTAAAATAAAAGTACAATAAAAAATCTAACATTATAAAGGTTGTTTCTATAACAATTGTGTGTTTTTGTGTTTTTTTGGAAACAGAAATTTGAGAATTTGAAGATTATCGATGCCAGCAATTCCCGAAATTTGGTGGAAACGCCAAGTTTCGATGAAGTTCCAAACTTAGAAAGATTGATTCTAAGAAATTGTACAAGATTGAAGAGAATTGATAATTCGATTATTAGGCTAAAACATCTATGTTTAGTAGACCTCACGTGTTGTTTTAGCCTAGAAACGTCTAGTCTTCAGTGCATGGAAACCTTGATGAGAAATCTCCCAAACATAGAACTTCATGGCTTTAGTATAGATCGCAGCCAATCATCATTGGGAGGTATTTGGAAAACTTTATTTTCATTTTTCCATCAATATTATCATATTATTCTTTGGTTCATTTACGTCCTATCTAACATCTAAATTCTTCATCTTTCTTGTTTTTTTGTTATAGATATACAATGTTAGTGTAACACTATAAATTTAGGAGGGATATGAAAATGAACCAATAACACATCTGAATAAGATATATCCTAAAGACATGAAAATATAGTTAAGAAGAACTTAAAAGAATTAAAGATTACTACTTATACTAATAATGTATACCTTTCTTTTCAGTGAGAACTTTATAGTTAATAAGTGTGCTTGATTTGGAGCAATCTTATGTTAAGTGATGACCCTCTTAGAAATTTTCTATTTGTAAATATAGTACAATTCAAATGAGCTTGTAGATATAACAAAAATTAATTAAATTTAGTTATCATAGTCTATCATCGATAAACTATATCACTCATAAAAATCTATAGATTTATTGTTAATAACTAACTTTAGCACATTTATAATTACTTAAAAATATTGTTATACATTTAATTATTAATCTTAAACCATATTGTATATACAATATTGTTTGGCTTTACAATGTAATAACCTATATAGTTTTATAATTGTTTTAAAATTATTATTGGAAGGAGTTGCAAGGCAGCACCAACCTCCGAGCCAGCCCGAACCTCCAAGCCAGCCCGAACCTCCGAGCCAAGTCGAACCTTCGAGGCGCACTCATAATTCCCAGAGCTTCACCCCCCGCGTAAGTTCTTAATTACTCTTTGCTTACCTTAACTATAATGAAAATAATAATAAAGTAAAATAAAAAAGAAATAAGCCTAACTCATGAAATGTCTGTCGCACATATATGATACTCTATTGATATACACTTATCACCCTGTGATACACTCAATATACTTCATACACTAAAAAGTGTCATATCCACAAAATGGAACAAATGTGTGACACACTTTAACTATCACAATGAGTAGAAAATTTTAGAGAAGATCACAATTAAAGCGTCATTTATTGTTGATTAAAATTTCAGATCAAGCGGATGATCAAAATGATTTATGGAATGAAATTTCCACGAAAATGATGATATCTTTTTGAGTTTAAGACTAGTAGGTAAGTTTAGGAATTCAAACCTCTTAGATTGAAGAAGGTATGTATATATATATGCTTTGAATTATTATTAATTCTTTTGTTGGAGGATAAGAAATAAGAAATTTATTTTTATGAGTAATTGTTATTTGATTTATAATATTAGTTCAATGATTAAATTTTTATATTATCGATTGACGACAATATATACAGCAAGTGCGAGAGCGTTTAGACATTATTGATGATATGTACTAATAATGTACATCAAATATATACATAAAGGCAGGTAGAATTGGGAAAATGAAAACACAGAAATGAGATTTAATTTTAATTTTGTTGACATATTATTTGCAATATGCAATATATTTTATCTTTCCCAGAAATAAATAATAATAATAATGTACTACCGCTATACTTATTTGCAATATGTTATACTTTTAGCTATGTAATTATAAGTATACACAACATTTGGTTTATTAATAACAATGACATACTATTATATACTTTTTTCTCTCTCAAGATGTGATACATTCGTGTGTACATTTTATATACACAATTCATATATCAAACATAAAAATTTTGAAATTAGATTCATTAGGAGAAATTAATTGATATACTTTTATCTATGGAACATTAGATGAGACCATTAATATATGCAATTTAAATTATGGCCAAAATGTTAATTACTTGACCATGAAAATTAGATTAATCAAATGAAAATAATTTCATATCAAAACAAAATAAAAGAAGATAAAAAAAATCAAAATTTGCCATAATTGATCAACAAAACAACCTTTAACAATTCGTCTTTTGTGAGATTTTTAACTAAGGTGGTATTATTACATGTATGAGATTTCAAAACCAAAGCTGTACGTCCTAAAGACTTATTAGAGTGAAACTGCCCTGCAAGTCCTTTTAGTATGTTTTGTTTTCATTCATATGCATTTTAAAAAAATTTCTAAGAGGTCACTCAACAGAATTGTTCCAAGCTAAGCATGCTTAACTTTGAAGTTCCTAAGATCAAGTCATCGAAAATAAAAGTGCACCTTGTTAGTATATGTAGTAACTTAACATTACTTTTATATCATCATTTCATCTCTTTAGAATCTCTCTCATTTAGGTGTGATACCGGTTCATTCATGTCTCCCTCCTAAACTCAATCAAGGAGTTACATTATTAATCTTACATGATTTAGGGTCCATTTTGAGATCTCATTTACAAGTGCTTTCGAAGAATGAGATAAAAAAATTTGGAATCAATTAGACCTAAATTAAGCAACCTCTAGTCCATGCAAGAGTTACATGAAAATTGCAGTTCAAAGCTAAGAGATTTGAGGTAACAATGTTGAGATTGACCAAATACACACATACATGGTCGTTTTAAGTCAAGTCGTTGTCTTTAGCATCTCGAAGCTATCACATATCTCTTCGGTTTTTAGGTCATGTATCAAATGTGATTATTTTAATTGGATAAATAATGACCATTCAATCTTCTCATTTTTCATCATATATCCATCTTCGCCACTAGTAGATTTTGTGGATTCTAATAAGTTGCATTCTTTTAGTAATTGTGCGATGTTTAGCAGAAGTCGTTCGTGTTTTTAATTCGATGGTTGATTGGACTTCAATTGTAAACTAATATATATAATCCAACAAGTATTCTTTTTTTTTTTTTGATTACTCTTGTATTGTATGTGACTGTGTGCACAACATGCATGATTAATTCTATCCTTATTCAGTCAATCCAAAACCTCCTAATTGTATTCTTTTTGCAACTTTTACGTAGAGAAATTAATATAAGTTTCATTTGATTGAAGGGGTTAATTTGACAACCCTAGGATAGGAAGAATTATATATCTATCATATTGCAATACATATATATAGCCATAGCAGCTTTGAAATAGGAAAATGTTTATTTGAATTTGACCTACTGTTTGTTTAGCTAGGGTTAAACCCAATTGTTTCTGGAATAATTGACTTGGTAATCTATTGAACTACCTCCTCTAATCTTTTACTATTATCTAGCTTTTTAATTTTCATGCATTCACATTCCTTCTATTGTCAAAACATTTTCCTTCCATATATATATATATATATATATATATATTCAAAATCCAATTACACAATTGAATATTCCAAATCTAATTAAATTGAAGTTTGTATCACAGTACGTATTTTAATTTGCATGGAGGGTCTCGACGAATCTTCACATCAATTAAAAACTAAACAAAATATGGTCATCTTTTTTTTTTTGAAAGAAATACTATGGGTCAGTAGGTGCCATTAAGTGGACACCTCCTTAGCACCCTCATCATCCCCGCTTCATTGATAATTTAGAGTGTTACACGGGAAGCAAGGAGTACAAAAGGACAAGGCTAGAGACAAGCCTAGGACCCAAAGGAGGAGACAAGCTAGAGAAACATTAAAATACATGAAGATTTAATGTGATGTTGCTGATTGAGTAGTTTTTGAAGGCAGTAGAGCGGCTTGCCCATAAACCTGTTAGTGTTTGTATATCTTCACAGATGATCTGCTGGGGTTTTTCTACTCCTTCAAAAATTCTTCTGTTTCTTTCTAACCAACTAGACCATATAGAAGCCACCATCATACTTTGGCAAATAATCTGCTTTTTAGATTTTGGTCTAGTTATGTGTATGTGTTTACACAGTAGAGAGGCATTATCATAGTTGCATTGTAAATTTTGAATTGAACCAACCTTTCCCCATATTTCTCTACTATATGTGCAGCTGCAGAAGAGATGGTTCCTGTTTTCAACATCAGCCTTGCATAGTACACACCAGGATGGGTTCAAGTTCCAGTTTGGGAGTCTTTTTTGCAGAACCTCAGCAGTGTTTATACATCCATGGAGGAGGGTCCATATGAAGAATTTACATTTTTTTGGGGTGTTTGCCTTCCAAATATTACGGTATATATCAATGTCTCGATTGATTTGCCCATTGTGTATTTCCTTTGATATGTACCTTTTGACAGAAGCTATGGAAAAACAACCGTTTGTATTTAGTCTCCAGATTGGTGCGTCTCTGCTTTGTGATGATGAGAGTGGAGAGATAATGTTTTTCAGGTTATCCCAGCTCTGCATCTCTAGGCTTCTCATTTGTCTTCTAGGGTGTAGTTCCCAATCCAACAATTCTCCATTCCACATGTCTTTTACTGTGTTCCATTTCTTGGTAGTGAGAGCATAAAGTCTTGGATAATTTATGGCTAAAGGACTCTTTTCGTGCCACTTTCCATGCCAAAAGGAAATGGAATTCCCACTGTTTATCTTCCATTTCATCTGTGAGAGAAACCAGTCGGATCCCTTGATTATGGATCTCCAAGGAGCTTTCTGACTGCTATATTTGCCCATCATCCGACGCGACACTATGGACGTCGAAAAAATCTTGATATTTTAGAAGCATCATTTATGGTGTCAGGAAAATATATATTTTTTATCGACGTTTCTGACGTAGCGTTGGAGGATATTTAACGATATAATTATTTATTCCAAGCAGTCCCGACGGGGTTCACATGCATCGGGAAAGAGGACCTCCCCCGATGTCGACATTGGTGCATCTGTAGAAACCACCTTCTACTGATGTTCGGTTTCCAGACGATTTTTTTGTGCGTCGGGAAAATTCTGATTTCTTGTAGTGTGTGGACAATGTGAGTCGAAAGAAACAATAGAATTTTTAAGAAAAAAAATCAAAATCTATTGTTAACCTGTGGAAAGATGTGTGTAATTTGATACGAGTGTGGTCTAAGCTAGCGCCATTCAACATGTAAGCACTATGATGCTAGTATCATTTCTCTTAACTCTAGAGCTTTGTTAGATTAGGTTATTTTAGGCTTCACTCTAGCCTTCCAACCTTGTAACTAAACTCTTTGTTAATAGATAAAGCCTTTCATTCTAGGTACATCCCTAGTTTGATGTGCGGTTTCTTCTTCAAAAAAAAAAAAAAAAAAAAAAACAAAAACAAAAAACAAAAAAACAAAAAAACAAAACTTACATCAAAGATTTACACACATCAACCACATGTATATAAGATGATCACCTCCTTCCAATCTAAATCCAACAATATTTACTAAGAGTACACATTAACCATGTATTCAACATGTTTAAGAAGAATATATTAGAAAAAAATATTTTTATTTCTTCCATACATGCATATGCTAAGAATAGGATCATTGGACCATTTCATAAAAAAATTGGACCATTCTACTAAGAACAAAACATATTCTTTAGTAATAGAACCAACATGATCAATATGTTGAACTAATGAATATTATTGATCATTTAACTAACTTGAACAAGACAATAATTTAAAAAACAATAGATAGTGAAGATGAAAGAGATGTGACTATTTTTAGACCTAAAACAATGCTATAACGTAACTTAAAAAACTACTAACACCACAAGAGATTTCAGATCTCCCTGACGTAGCAAATCGTCAAAAAATATGTCAAAATGGGTCGGGAAAGGATCTCATGACGCACAAACATGCGTTGAGCGCCGGGTTAGGCGAAATGCGTTGGGAAAGGATCTCTCGACACCGTGAAATGAAGCATCGGAAGTTCACCTTTTGTAGCATCGGTTATTTATATATAACTCTTGACATCGTCGTACATACGACGTCGGGAGATCTTTGTAAAACTCCTGATGCTGTATGAACGATGTTGGGAGTTCGATTAATTTTTTAAAAAAATACCAAATCTTAAAATTGTACCATCCATCGGACTAACCTAATGATAATTAGCAGGTCATACACTTCAAATTTAGTTTTTGAGAATGAAACTTTTTTAGAATGATTAAATGTTCAAGACACTAACCCCTACTGGTAACCACAACCATCAGAAGAGAACAGTAAGAGATATATTGCACATAAAGCTTAGAAATGATAGGTTGACAATAAAACAAGAAATAAATGCCAAGCTGTAAATATATTTTAAAATTTTTTCCATCTAATAGTCCATACTTGAACATTCATTCTTAAACTCTATTTAATTCTACAAATCCGGATTCAAGTTTCTACAAGAATGCCTAATCAAATTTCAGTTTGAGTAAGGAAGAAAATGAAAGCTTCCTTTAAAATTTAAAATAATTCAAGAACATGAGCAACACAACAAAACACCTATGAACATTTAAGAAAATCTTTATATAATTAGTTGTTCTATGCACTCATCAACTACTAATGTACCTTGCAAAGTGTTCACAGCTCTTTTAGCTTCATGAGAATTGGAAAAGCAGACAAATCCAAGCCCTTTGTTTATTCCCTTGTCATCTCGCATAAGTTTTTGATCAAGTGATGGTGCCAAACTTACTAAAACGCCCTCTTAGTCGTTCTTCATCAGTAACATCATCATCAATAATGTTCTTCACATACACATTTGATCCCTATGTGATAGGAATATGTTGTTTGTTAGGAGAAAGAGACTATAATTATACCAAGAATGAAAAGGACGAGTTTTAAAAGGTACCTTGTGTATTTTAACACTTTGCTCCTTACATTTCTCTTCATAATGTGTCAACGTAATACTTTCTCATGTTCGATCTTCTTTTGTGTCCTCACAACGTAGAAATAATATACATGACAATACATGGGCATACAAAGAAGCCAAGCACGCGAAAAACAGCTCAGGTTGGTATTTGATAGAGATAATAGGAGGAAAATTATTCGCAAGGCCAAAAATTTGAAATTGGAAACATCTATCAGCCTATTTTAGTGAACAACTTGAAATATTATCTTTCACAAGAAATATTACGAGTCTATAAACTTAGCTATATTTACAATTTTTTAGAAAATGTTGTTATACACAAGTCAGGTTCGAATGAGGTGGAAGAGTCAAATGCGAATACCGAGTACAAGAATCTTCCTAGCCATACCCAACTACTCTTACATTATTTGTTATTGTTTTCTATTTCAACTCAAAATCAATCTCCTTTCAAGACTACATCATTAAAATTATTTATTTCACAACTACCTTATAATTTATCATTTTTTTTCTACAATAATTAAATTTTGATTCAAGTCAACACGAGGGTTATATAATATGGTCTTTATTATTTATTTTATTTGGACTTTATCTTTCATACATTGACTTTAATTTGAATCAAAGAATATGGTTATTGCAAGTGTGATATCACTTGTGCTATCTTATTTCGTTTTAATTTGAAGTTGATCCTAAGTTTTATACATGTTTATTTATTGATTTAGATCTGAAAGTTTTAGTGACGAAATGGTAATTTGTATCATTCCTAATTACAAGAGTTAGAAATTATCTTAGCCAAATTTATAAAAAAAGAAAACAAAAACAAGTTTTTAAAAGTTATATTTTTTAGTTTTAAAAATTTGACCTAGTTTTTTAAACAATTGGTAAAATGTAGATAATAAAGGAAGAAATTCAGAAGTAAGAATAGTGTTATAGACTTAATTTTAAAAAATAAAAAACAAAATTGTTACCAAACATAACTTTAGTATTCAAAATATACGCTTCTCAAATGTGTATATGTATATTAATTTTGAACTATTTAAATTAAAAATTTTAAAGTGTAAATACAAAAACCATTCAAAATATAAGAAAAGTGAAATGAGGTATATGAGGAAATTGTTGAAATGTAATAATATTAATTTAAATATAATGAGTACTTGTATAGATTGAATACTATATTTTAATCATTTTTTTCATATATAACTAATGTGTCTCCAATTTTATTTGAAACTATATATAAAATGGATTATTACCAAGGTTATAGAAATGAGCCACACAACGTAATAGATTGTGGAAAAAGGAAAAAAATTCTAGTGCTACAGTAATACATACTACCTTCCGTATATAAAAAAATAGCCTATAGCACTTTTTTTTTTTCCATATTGCGAATATAAAAATATGATAAATTATGATACTAGACGACTATCGGAGAGTTGTCAGAGGGTTATCCGCTTTTAAATTTATTACTTTTATAATTTAGAAAATGTAATGATATAAGCCCTAATATCATAAACTTTTTTGGTATTTTTACAAACGCCCCTCATTAATTTATCAAACATATTCAATACATAGAAGTCGACGTCTTATATATTCTTAAAAGCTATAAATGGAAGTAGTATGGAAAGTAATTCATACTACCATAGTAATAGAAATTTCGTGAGACAAACATGAAACTCTCTACGTCGGGTTTAAACTCGTGTGTATTAGGTACATATGAGTTTCCCCACACACCCAACTACTCTATATTTGCCATAATATATATATGTGTCATATACATATGTACTAGGTATACAAATCAAATTTAGAAGTACATAATTAAAATGATTTCTTTTAATAGCAACTACCCTATACTTATCATATTTTTCTTAGTTAACAACCTTGACATTGACAACTACATATTCAAACGATTCCATCAATTAAAATTTGATTTTCATCTCAACAAGAGTTGTTGTTTTGTTGTTTTATTTTTGTTTCTTTCTCTTTGGTTTTAACCAATTGCTATGATATTTTGTTTGGACTTACGTACATTGACTAATTTGCATTCATATGCAATCATTGAAATGGTCTATGCAATAGATGGACATATAAATTAGCATTCATTTTTCTCATCTTGTTTCAAACATTAGTTATTCATTTTTCTTCCGTTGCCACCTTAATTAACAATCATGGAGGCTTCATCGTCTAATCCCCAGAACATGATATACGAAGTTTTCATAAATTTCAGAGGCAAAGATGTTCGGAACACTCTCCTTGGTCATTTGTGCCAAGCGTTGCGTAATTACGGGTTAATAATGATTTTTGTGGACAACGAGGAACTGAAAATTGGAAACCGCTTGGATGAGAGGCTGGAAAGATCAATCGAGGAATCAAGAACTGCTATTGTGATTTTATCACCAAACTATGCTACTGCAAAATGGCCCTTGAGAGAGTTGGCGAAGATTATGGAATCCATGGACGATGGAAGAACAGATCGAGTTTTTCCTGTGTTCTATCATGTAGATCCTCATGATGTTCGTCATCTATCTGGAAGTTTTAAGAAAAGCTTTGAAAAATATGACGAAGATAAAAATTTGACAAAGGAGGAAGTTCAGCGATGGAGGAATGCTATGACAAACGTTGGCTATCTCATTGGAGAAGTGATAAACAAAGATAGGTAAATTTTCCCATTCTTCCAATAATTTTTTTTAATAATCAATTCATCGCTTTATTAGAGAGGACATGGAGTAAATCAGAACAATATCATAATCAAAATACAACTTTTAAAATATAGCAAAATTTCAAATCTATTATACTGATAGAATGTAGGATGAAGTAGGGGTGTTCATAAAAACACCCATAACCTGATCAAAAAACCCATAACCTGATCAACCAGGATTGTCGTTCTTTTTTATTTTTATGTTGGTTAAATTTTGTGTTGGGTTGGACTAGAAAATATGACTTTTAATCATGTGATAACTTGTACTTAATTAATTGTTATATTTTTGGGATGTGTGGGCATCCTCTTGTTCTTTTTTATTTTTACAACATTTTCGAATTTTTTTTTAATAATAGAAAGAGAATTATTTTAAATGATAAAATTCTTGCAAATAATTACAAATATAACAAAATATCACGTATAAACTACTACTATTTGTGTCATGATAGACATAGATATAGATAGACACAAAACTGTGGATATTTAGCTATATTTATAAATATTTTGGTTTATTTTGATATAGTTTTGAAAATAACTCGTAAATAAATTTGTTTCAAGTTTCCAAAGCTATTCATTTTTCTAAAAATAAAAATAGAGACATTTTTAAAAATAGCAAAATAAATTAAAATATTTACAAACTATACCAAAATTTTGGATTATATCACTGATAATATTCTATCACTATATCATATCAATGACTATTAGTGATAGAATTTGATATAGGTTGTAAGTATTTTGTATAATTTTCTATTTTTAAAAATTCCCCATAAAAATATGGGACTTTTGCAAATATAGCAATTCAACACAAAATATTAACACATATACAACACAACGAAAAAAAAAAAAAAAGTCAAATATAACAAAATTTAGATTCAACTGTTTGAATTTACGTATTTGTGATAAACTATATAATTGACAAGAGTATTTGTGATCGATGGACTATATAATAAAAGTCTATCAATATAAACTACTAATAAATTTTGTTATATTTACAATTATTTGAAAATTTTATATTTGCAATTCACTTATAGATTCTAACTACTACAAGAGTTTAATCTAAATTTTGTTATATTTGCAATTTTTTTTTACTTTGTGTTCTTTATATAAATACTTTGATCCTGACCCAACCGATTGCTATATTTTGCAATTGTGTCCATAAGTTTTTCTTCAATTCATCTTTCCATGAATTGCTGAAAATGAAAATAAGTTCATAAAAATTCAACATCTAATAAATCAAATAATTTAAAATTACTTTTTAAATTACTGAGTTTTTGACTCCCAAATATCCAATTGCTTAATTAATTCTTTATAATGCATTTTATTTTTCTTTGATAAATAAGAAAGTAATCGTTGACGTTTTACGAGAATTTTACGTAGATCTCTTTGAGATAAATAGTCTTTTTTGTGCAATTTGAAATGTGAAGAGATTGCTATATTTTGCAATTATGTCTCTTGAATTTATTGGTATTAACTTTGACATATGGACATTTTTTTTGGACCATGCATGCACAGCTCTGAAGTGGATGGTTGCAACAGAATTACAAATCAAATCTTTGAAAAGTTGCGAAGACCAATGTTAGTATCTCCTAATAAGTTGAAATACTTAGTAGATATCCCAAATCGGGTAAGTGATATCAATAGGCTACTTGCTTTGGAATCAAATGACAAACGTTTTATAGGTATAGTAGGAACAAGTGGTATTGGGAAAACAACTATTGCTCAAGTTTTATGCAAAAATATTGCATCTAAATTTGACTACAATCCTTGCTTTATCACCATTCCTAAATGTGATAAATATCGTAAGACGAATTATCTTATCAAGGTCCAACGTTCATTACTGTCTCGGCTTCTTAAAAGGAAGATTACAGCTAACAATATTTTAGAAAAGAGTGAAGGAGCAAACTTGATCAAAGATTGTTTGAAGGACATAAAGGTTTTGATTATTCTTGATGGGGTGAATGAGAAAGAGGAATTAGAATACTTAGTCGGAGGTTTGGATTGGTTTGGTTCAGGAAGTCGAATCATCATTACCACTAAAAATAAAGATATTTTTCCTCACCCTAATCATCAAGTACAAGTACAACTCTACAATGTGAAACCACTTGATAACGAGAATTCATTCTCACTTTTTTGGAAACATGCATTTGAAGAAAGTGGGGGTCCAAATGAACAATATTTCATACAACTTAGTAAGGACATAGTGGAAAAAGTTGAAGGAAATCCACAAGCATTGGAACAAATTGGGTCATTTTTGCGTCGTAAAAGTATTGACGTATGGAAAGAAGAATTGGAGAATCTTGTATTAGTTGATAATGAACGTCTCTTCAAAAAATTAAAGATGAGTTATGATCAATTAGAGACAAAAAGCCAACAAGCTGCTTTTCTTGATTTAGCATGTTTCTTCAATGGAAAAAGTAGAAGCAAAATTATTGAAATATTTAGAAGTTTAGGATACAAACCCCTAGACATACTACAATTTTTGTGCGATAGATATCTTATAGAAATTAAAAACATGGACATAATATATGTACCCAATTTATTTCAAGATATGGGTCGAGAAATTGAACGAAAAAAACTTGAGCGAAGCAGGATTTGGCTTCGAAAAGATGCCTTCGACATATTTCCTCAACAACATGTAAGTTTAGAGATTGTGTACATATATATATATTCTCTTCATTTGATCATGTCATTTAATTATATTATTGTTGTTGTTGTTTTTGTTTTTTTTTTGACAGAGAGTACAATATATTAATGGTGTTGTGTTGGACAAGAGAGAGAGTCAACCAGAATTAGAGTTGAAGGCTAAACAATTAAAGGAGATGAGCAATTTAAAAATATTAGAAATTGATAACGTGAAGTTTCTTCCAATGAATCGATTAGACTATCTCTCAAATCAGCTTCGATTGCTCAATTGGTATGGATATCCTTCAACTTCTTTGCCACTAAATTTTGAAGCACCATATTTACTCGAACTTCACTTGCCTCATGCTCAAACTACTCATCTTTGGAAAGGACAAAAGGTTTGTGTGTATATATATATATATATTTTGAAATCATTTCATTTACGAACACATTTTTGGAACAAGAACTATCTTACGACTATAATATAATCATGTCAAGTGAGACGTTTAAATACTATTTAATAAGAAGTTTCTAATTAACTAGCTATCATCACAACTCTATTTGAAAACCCTAATTTACTATAGTTATTACTATATTTTAAATTCACCGTTTTTATATCTATCTTTTTTTGCAATATTTGCTATTTCTTTCTCAAACTTAAAGTATTACGTACACCTTAAACTCATACTATTATAACTCAAACTAAAATATTCTACGTTTCGTAAACATATATTATTGCAATCCAACTACAATATAGGACTATAATAACCAACTCCTTGTCCCAAATGCCCTCTAAGAGTTCTTTTTTAACCAATCCATGTTTAATTTTTATAGACTCTAATATCATATATATCAAATAAACATGAAATTTATTTCTAAAATCTAACATTATCATAAAGGTTGTTTTAATAACAATCTGTTTAATTTTGTGTATCTAATGAAATATCACTTAAACTATTTTTTCTTTAAACAGAAATTTGAGAATTTGAAGGTTATTGATGCTAGTGATTCCCGAAATTTGGTGGAAACGCCAAATTTTGATAAAGTTCCAAACCTAGAAAGATTGATTCTAAGCAATTGTACAAGATTGAAAAGAATTGATAATTCGATTATTAGGCTAAAACATCTACGTTTCGTAGACCTCACGTGTTGTTTTAGCCTAGAAACCTCTAGTCTTCAGTGCATCGAAACCTTGATGAGGAATCTCCCAAACATAGAACTTCGTGGCTTTGGTATAGATCGTAGCCAATCATCATTGGAAGGTATTTGGAAAGCTTTATTCATTTTTCCATCAATATTATCACATTATTCTTTGGTTCAATTATGTCCCTAACTACCATCTAAATTCGTTCATCTTTTTTTTTTTTTTTAAATATATAGCGATAGTGTATCACTCTAAATTTAAGAGGAGATATGAATGAACCAATATCACATCTGAATAAGATAAGTTCTAAATACATAAAAATATAGTTAAGAATGACTTAAAAGAATTGAAGATTACTACTTATACTAACAATGTATACGTTTCTTTTTGGTGTGCAAACATAAGAACTCCACGGTTAATAAGCATGCTTTATGTTTGGTGCATTCTTATATGTTGGGTGATGAACTTGTAGTTATTAAAAATTTAAATTTAGTTCTCGGAGTCTATCATTGATAAATTATATCACTCATAAAAATCTATGTATCTATATATTGTTAATACCCAACTTTAGCATATTTATAAGTACTTAAAAATATTGTTATACATTTAATTATTAATCTTCACCCTACTATATCCAGTACCCTATACTATATTATTTGGCTTTACAATGTAAGAAACTATATAGTTTTATATAATTGTTTTAAAATTATTATTGGAAGGAGTTGCGAGGCAGCACCAACCTTCGAGCCAGCCCCAACCTCCGAGGCACATTTCTAATTCTAAGAGCTTCACCTCCCGCGTAAGTTTGACCTTAATTACTCCTTGCTTAACTTAACTATCATGAAAAATAAAAATAATTATAAAGTAAAAAAAAAAAGCCTAACCCATTAAATGTCGTTGCACATTTGATACTCTATTGATATACATTTGACACATTTTGATACACTCGATATACTTCATACACTAAAAAGTGTCATATCCACAAAATGGGACAAATAATATGTGACACACTTTAACTATCACAATGATTAGTAGAAAATTTTAGAGAAGACCACAATTATTATGAAAATTGAAGTGCCATTTATTGTTGATTAAAATTTCAGATCAAGCAGATGTTCAAAAGAAATGTGGAATGAACGAGAATAATAATATCTTTATCTTTTTGAGTTTAAGAGTAGTAGTTAAGTTCACGAGGAATTCAAACTTCTTAGATTGAAGAAGGTATGTATATATGCTTTGAATGATTATTAATTCTTTTGTTGGATGATAAGAAATCACTACAACAAAAACCCCCTACGACGACAGTTATTTTCTGTCGCGAAAACATCCGTGACAGTTATTTAGAGTCATAGTATCGACAGTCGTGGAAAGTCCATCTATGACAGTTCCAAAAAAACTGTCACAATATGTGTTTTCATGACAAGAAATAAATGTCAATAAAAATTATTTTATGACAACAAATAACTGTCATGTTTTTTTCAATGACAGCAAATAACTGTCACCATTTACTCATTTACGACAGTTAAAAATGTCACGAATTCTCAATTAACGACATTTTTTTAGTGTTATGGATAGGCCAATCGTGACAGATTTGAAAATTTAATTCATTGATTAGGTATCGACGACAGTTACGATATTGTCACGAATTGATAAATTACGACATTTATTTTCTGTTATGGATAGACCAACCGTGACAGTTTTTTTTAGAATTTAAATGTCTTTGTTTCGATATTGACGACTGTTACAAAATTGTCACGAATTGATATATTACGACATTTTTTTTCTGTTATAGATAGACCAATCGTGACAGTTTTTATAAAATTTAATTGTCATCGATTCCATATTGACGACAGTTACGAAATTGTCACAAATTGCTCTATTACGACATTTTTTTCTGTTATGAATAGGTAAATTGTGACAGTTTTTATAGATTTTAATTGTCATTATTTCTATACTGACGACAGTTACGAAATTGTCACGAATTCATATATTACAACATTTTTTCCTGTTATTGATATACCAATGACGACAGTTTTTTATATAATTCTAATTGTCATTGTTTCGTTTTGACAACAGAAAAAAATTGTTATGAAATTGTATATGATATTTTTTTCCCTGTCGTGTTTTTCTCAATTCCTGTTTGTCTTGACGCTGAACCATTACACTACCAAATTCAATAACAAGAACAATAATATATCACACCCACATGAAACCAATAAGTCAATTGATTAAAATATACATATATACATAATGACACATTTTCTAGTATTCGTACATCCATTGCCTAATAACCACTTGTCTAGTTCAAATGTAGTTTCCATATAGAAAAAATATAC
>JBBPDI010098063.1:0-11047 GCA_037974545.1 Cucumis variabilis | reverse complement strand
ATGAAATGAATAGTCTCTCTTATTAACACCGTTACTAGTTGAGACTACATTTCACCAGGATGACCATAGGTGACTTGCCATGAATTCTGAGTGAGTTGTGAACTTCTGCTTATAAAGGCAATCCTTTGACTTGCATAGGTGAGAGTGACCTACGTCGTCGACTCAATATGCCTACCATTTTGGGGATTTTTCTGATTGGAGAGTTGGAAACACAGCTACATAAGAAGGAATTCACTCATTCTCTATAGATAAAGTAGAGAAATTGCTCTCTTAAAGGTTGATTCCAAGGATTGAATAATGTGATGCCACACCCATCTCTTAGCCCGAGAGGAGTTAAGTTGTAGTGGGATTATAATTATTGTTCATTAGAGGAATTTGTGGTACTTAAGAAGTTAACTACAGGGACAAAACGGTAATTTTTTATCTAACTATACTTACGAGCAATTTGTGAAGGGTTATCGCACTATTGATTGGTTATATCTAATAGACACAAAAATATATCTAAAGTAAGAAGAGTGAAACTATTAGTCTTTAGTGGAATGACTGATAACAACTGATAGTTAATGAATATGGATTAATTTAATTAAAGAGTTTAATTAATTAATCTCATATCATTGGAGCTTCAATCTATAGGTCCATAAGGTCCTCTTGTTAACTCAATAAGGATAAATGAGAATCAAATTTATTTTGGTTTAATTTGAATTGTTCAAATTGATTAAAGAAAATAAATTGTATATGATACAATCAATATAATGTATTTGATACATTATAATATAAAGTTTTTATGAGAGAAGTTAATATTTGAATATGATTCAAATAATAATAATAGTATGAATAAGATTCATAAATAAACTATAGGTGAAAATTAATATGGATTCTATTCATATTTGAACTATAGATCATATGAGAGATCTAAACCATTGATTTTATTATATATCATATAATATAAACTTTATATTATATGATATATAATATAGTTTAAATTTATATTAATATAATTTTAAATTATAGAATAACTCCCATGTGAGGGAGAGGGAGGAAGTTATTTGATAACTTCATGCTCCATCTCTCTTTATCATAATGGGTGAGATTTATTTTTGTAGTAATCTCTTTTTTCTGCTTTACGATCTCTCTGTTCCAAAAAGAAGAAAAAAAATCTCTCTCAAACATTTTCTCTCTCTTTCACCAAACCAAAATTCATAGAAGTTCCACAAACTCTCTGTTGATTTTCACTTTGAGGATAATAAGAAATTCTTTGTGGTATTCTTCAAAGATTCAAGAATTCTTGGGAGATTCTACAAAGGTTAGTTTTTCTATTTTCTTTTCCTCCTTAGAAGCATGTTTAGGTGTTTTCTCTGAATTTTGTGTGTGTTTCAAATTGAATTTCTTTTGCACGACGTTCACACACTTCTATTATGAGAATTCCATTCTTTCACTCAAGACATAAGAGTTCTATCAACCTCGAGATCATCATCTTCTGAAAGATTGAAAACTTAAAAGATCAAACTTTTCTTGAGTTCCAGAAGATAGAAGCTCAAATAGACTCACAGCTACAACTTTTTAAAGATCGAAGATCAAGAAGTTCTAAATTTTAACTTATATTCGAGTGAAAGCATCAAAGGAGTAAATATTAGAGATTGCAACCACTATGTAAATCAATACACAAAGTTCAATTTCACAAATTACGTTTCTCTAGAAATCTCGTGTGAACAGCCGTGCAAATGGAATTCAATTTCAAAAGCACAAAATTCAAATAAAACAAAAAATAAAACTCAACATGCTTTTCAGGAAAGGAAAAAATAAAGATTAAGTTTCATAAATGTAACAAAACACCAAAATATTTACGGTCTATGTAACAAATACGAAAAGCCCATGAAGCCAGTAATTATTTTCATAAATTATAGATATGCGGTTGATATTTCGAACAATTCGTCACTTCTCTTTCTTTTCTTGTTTACGCTTTATTCATCTTCTCTTCTAGATTTCTTCAGCTTCTCTTCCAAATTTTCTTTCTTCTATTTTCATTTATCTTCTTTTTCTTTCTTTCTTCTAGCTCCTCTTTCAAAATATCTTGTTTAAATATTATTTTGATATGTTCTAAACGATTGCTTACCTACTCAACATGATCATTTAGCATTGTCAACACGATCGTTTAGATTTTTTGCGCATTGTTTAAAAATAACTACACAATTGTGTGGATATGATCTAAATGATTGCTTATCGTAGTCAACACAATCGTTTAGCATGATCAACACGATGATTTAGATTTGAAGTCATTTTTCCATTGTTTAAAAGAACTACACGAATGTGTGGATATGATCCAAATGATCGCTTACCATAGTCAAGATGAACGTTTAGATTTGATGCCATTTTTCCATAGTTTAAAAAGAACTACACGACTGTGTGGATATGATCTAAACAATCACTTACCATAGTCAATACGATTGTTTAGATTTGAAACATTTTTTTTCGTTAAAAAAACTAAACAATTATGTTGATACCACTTACACAATCGTGTATCATTTCTTGCTCGCGCGTGTATCATGATCGTTTAGAAAAATAATTACACGCAGACATGTGGTCGATTAATTGCGTGTTAACTCGGGAATTTTTTGTATTTTCCATTGTGGGCTTGAGGGTTTTTTTCGTTTTTAAATATTTTGTAAATATTTTCCATTATGGCCTAAGGGTTTTTTCCATTGTGGGACAAAATGTAAATATTTTGTCGTTTTTTATATTTTTGAAAAAAATCGAAAAAAATCTAAACTTTCTAGATTCCTCCCAAGAACTCTACGACATCTTCCTTGTTATTCTCAAGGTGAAAATCACACAAAGGGTTGTGGGCTTCTGTAATATTGATTTGGTGAAGGAAAAATTTTGAAAGATTTTGCAGAGAAGAGAAATCGTGAAAACTAAGGAGAGAAGTGAAAAATTCATAAACAATCTCTTTGTATCTTAACCATTTAAAAGGGATGGAGGGGAAAGTTATCAAGTAATTCTCTCTCCCTCCACTAACGTAGAATAACTTTCATATGACTTATAGTTCTAATATGAATCGAATCTACATTAATTTTAATCTATAGTTTATCTATGAATCTTATTCATATTATTATTATTATTTGAATCGTTTTCAAATATTAATTTCTCTCATAAAAACTTTATATTATAATGTATCAAATACATTATATTAATTGTTTCATATACAATTTATTATTTTTAATCAATTTGAACAATTCAAATTAAACTAAAATAAATTTGATTCTCATTTATCCTATCCTTATTGAGCTAACAAGGAGACTTTATGGACCTAAAGATTAAAGCTCTAATGATGTAAGATTAATTAATTAAACAATTTAATTGAATTAATCTTCATTCATTAACTATCAGTCATTCCACTAAAGACTAGCAGTTGGACTAACAGTTGCACTCTTCTTACTGTAGATTTGTTTATATGTCTATTAGATATAACCAATCGACAGTGCAATGACCCTTCACAAATTGCTCGCAAGTACATCTAGGCCAAAAATTACCGTTTTGCCCCTGTAGTTACATTAAACTCCTAAGTACCACTGATAACTTCTAGACAAACAAGTTATTATAGCCTTTTAGGTAGAATAATTGAACCAAAATCGTAGTAAGTGTGTCAAAACGTGTAGCTTCTAGTGCAAATTCATAATTATTAGAAAATACACCTTACATAAGTCTCCATGCCTATTTCACCCTGCTTTCAATGTCCTAACGCAGAATTGTGAATAAAAGAAGAGACTAGTGAATCGAGGAACTCGTGCAAGGGCTACGCGAGAAGTTTTCCACTAAAAGTTTCCTATATAAAAGGACTCCTTCACTACCAAGCAAAGGGAGAGGCCGACTTCGAGAGAAGTCAGATGTCTGAATGGACTGACCGTAAGCCTAAATGGGCTAAACCCTATAGAGGGCAAAAATGTGTAGCTTTTGCTGTCTGTAAATGTCATTCTTCTTCTCTTCTTCGACCAGTCTGTAGGTGAGAGCTTAAAGTTTGAGTAGAGAAGATTTCATCTTCCATCTCCCCTAACTTGTAATGTTCATTTATGTACTTTCCATTTTTATATTACTTTGCAATGTATTTGTTCATATTGTACAGTGGCCTAAGGCCTACATTCTTTAATATATTGCATGTTCATATATTTTCAATCCATCATCTCTTTGTTATTCATTTGTCAATGTGTTTTTTGTTTATGTCTGTGATAAGTTCTTGATAAGAAGTTTAACTTACAAGCCTATCGCGCTAGTTAAGCTATACTCATCACTTGGCCAATGTATATCACCAACCACTCGAGAGAGCAAGTAGCAAGGATATGGCTAACGCACACAAGGGAGAATTTGGAGATAAACTCCACCTTGATGAGATAACTTCCATCATTTGTGTTCCGAAAGGAGAACAAGTGTGGGTATTTGGCGCTGAGAGGTTGCCATCCTTAAAAGTGAAGTGCTATAAATCTTGTAAGTAAGCCCTTCTAGATATATCTCTTTTAATCAAGCTTAGTCATTTGCATCTCGAGAGGTGAGCAAGTGTGGCTTTAAGGCACTAAGAGATACTCGCCCAAATCATAAGCTAGTTAACTGGGCTCTACCGCGTCAAAGCTTCCGCAATGGCTTAATCGCCTAGTAACGCGAAGACCTTCCTTCACTCTTTCTTAATACAAATTAGTTTACACATCCATTTCGCCTCTACTCTAATCCCCCTTTTACAGATTTTCTAGTGTAAATAAGTAGATATCATTTAAACTTACACGTTACCACATTGTATAGATATTACTGTATACCGCCTGAATGAAGATTGAACTCTATAACTAAACTTTTATATCAATTCCCTGTGTTTGACCCTAGATTACTCAGGAAACCTACTTTTTTGCTTATACTTGGGCAAGCAATAGGAAAACTTGTACTCAATGAGGACTTAGTAATTACATGATGAAGAGATTCATAGTGAGCATCTAGCATGCGATGACCATGATCCATGAGTTACCGCGTAGAATTAGATACAGACACACACAACAATACTGCACACACTGAGTTCGAACTCCCAAAACGAATTCTACCAACTTCTGATCCCTCTAATAAACAATATGTTATATTCTTACTATAACTGAACTCCTCTCGAGTCAAGAGAGGGTGTGATGCTACATTGTTCAAGTCTTGAAATTAACCCTTAAGAGAGAAATTTCTTTACTTACTCTATCTATAAAGAAGAGTAAATTTCTTCTTGTGTAGCTGTGTTTCCAGTTCCCTAATCAAACAAACCCTCAAAATGGGAGGCATATTGAGTTTGCGAAATAGGCCACTTTCACCCATGTAGATCAAAAGATTGCCTTCATAAGCAGAATATTCACAACTCACTCAAGATTTAAGTCAAGTCACCTATGGTCATTCTAGTGAAATGTGGTCTCAACTAATAACGGTATTAATAAGAGAGACTATTTATTTCATTGTCCAATCTTATACAAACTCCTTGTATAGAATACCCATGCTCTAATGTCTTGACATAAATGGTTAGAACCAAATCATTTGTAGCACTTTAGAACAATTGTAACAACTACAAAGCAGATCATGTTCTTAGTGTCACCAAGATAAGATTCTAATCTTATCCATCTACTACATACCCTTTAGGCTATCACTTAAACATGATCCACCTGTATGTCTCCACATACATGTTTAGATTACAAAAGATAACCTTAGATGTTAGTTTATTGGTTTTGTGGGTTAATGCAACTAAATTTAACTTTATTTGATTAGATAAATAAAAATGCTTATATAATACAATTACAAACTACATGACCGGACATTAACTCCAACAATCTCCCACTTGTTCTAAAGCTACTGAGGTGTACATCATAAAAGTTAAAATGCTATAATAGAACACAAAATAAAAAACTAGGGCATACAATACGCACCCAGTAAATCACCTACTTGCCCTAGATGCACTATCTCTCGGACCAAATCATACTTGTTTCAATATGCACTCCACCCTTGTGGCTTCTAGGCTTCCTAGAATAGCCAAACCCCACTATTATCACAGTAAAGAGTAATTGTCTTTGACATGTTTTGAACAACTTTCAAATAAGTCAAGAATTTCCTAAGCTGTCTAGATAACCTCTTTGGCAGCTTTACAAGTTGCGACATACTCTGCCTTCATGGTGGAGTCAGTAATACATCCTTGCTTGATACTTCTCCAAACTACAGCTCCTTCGTTAAGATTGAACAATGAACCTGAAGTAAATTTCCTAGAATCCTTATCAATTTGAAAGTCAGAGTCAGTGTATTCTATAAGAATCAAATCCTTATAACCATACACAAGCATGTAGTCCTTCATTCTCCTAAGATACTTGAAGATAGTCTTAGTTGCACATTGTTCAATTTTCGGTAATCAATACATAGCCTCATTAAACCATCTTTCTTCTTTATAAACAAGACAGGTTCTCTCCAAGGTGAGGTACTAGGTCGAATATAATATTTTTCCAATAACTCTTCTATCTGGCTCTTTAGTTCCTTTAGCTCGCTTAGTGCCATGCCATAAGGGACTTAAGAAATTGGTGTTGTTCTTAGTATAACTTCAATAGTAAATTCAATTTCTCTTCTTAGGGGTAGTCCATTCATTTCTTCGGAAAATATGTTCAAGTATTCACAAACTATTGGTACACTTCCAGGTTCCTTTCTTATCCCTTGAGTCTCAATTACACGAGCAAGGTAGGTGGTATACCCTTTTCTCATCAACTTCCTTGCCTTAAACACTAAAATTATGTTTGCTAACTCCACCTTCTTATCGCCTACAAGCTTTACTTCAAACTTTCCAAGTTCTTTTAACACTACCTTTTTATCGGAACAATCTAACACTGCATGGTACTTGATGAGAAAATCCATTTACAAGATTATGTCTAACTCGTCAAGTTCAAATAAAATTAAGTCTACTCGCATGGTGAAATTCTCAACCCTTAGCTCACAATTCTTACTCATTGATTCAACTAAAAATACTTCTCTGGAAGGCGTACTGATCAACATTCCACCTTCTAGAGATCCTATCGTATGGTTTAAGGACTTAGCATGCAATACAGAAATAAAAGAATGTGTAGCAACAAAATCAATCAACACAAGAGTAGAAGAGTTACAGATCAGTAACGAACCTTTAATTACTTGAGGGCTATTTCTAGCCTCACTCTGAGTCATTGCACAAACTTTCCCTTCAGACTTGGGTCTCTCAAGTCTCTTAACTCCACTTGCCCCTTCCTCAACTCCACATGGACGATAAGGTTGGTTTACAGATTGCGATACAGTTCCTTGGGTATTTTGAGCTCCCTAGTTAAGACAATACTTAATAAAATGTCCTAATTAACCATAGTGGAAACTAGCTTTTGGATGACTAAGCCTCCCTTCAAAGTTCAAATTTGATCCAACTGTTTATCTTCCTTGTGGAGCTCTCTCTGTCCAAGCAGGGACATTTCTTCTTCCTTGATTCATACTTTGTCTTTGGAAGTTCCCACCATAGCTCATTCTTGATCAAGAAGGAACATGAGAATGGAATTTAAAATTTTCCTTCTGAATGCTTGGTACAAAATGCCTATTCTCACCACGTCTTTCACCACTTCGTGTATTACAAGTCCTTTGGCCGCTTTGGCCTTCCTTCACATTTCTATTTTTCTCTTCAGCCAAACACCTTTCAACATGCATGGCTGTCTCAACTAGCTTAAAGAAATTTGACCAATCCACATTTATCATCACCGATGCTTAAATTTCTATTCTCAAACTATCTGCAAAACGCTGCATTTTTTTGTCTCATCAATCACAAAGGCTAATTCATACTAAGCCAATTCGGTAAACTTTTTCACGTATTTTGCGACAGCCATATTACCTTGCACTAAATTCATAAATTCATTCCTCTTCGCATAATAAAAAAGAGCAAGGATAAAAATTATTTTCAAATGCTTTTCTAAATTCCTCCCATAAGACAGAGTCTTGCCACATGGAGAGTCCACCAATCTTCAACGTTGGCTTGCAATAGAAATGTTACTAACTTTACCTTTTTTTTTCTTAAGGGCACTCCATCACCCCAAAACATTTTTCTATTAGACTCAACCATTTCTCCGTATCAGCTAGGTTTGTTGTTCCTTTGAAGGTCGTTACTCCCAACGCCTTCAATCTTTCAATGCCAAACCTTTTGTCTATGGTGGAAGGTGTAGGCATAAAGTAATTAGCCAACTTTTGAGAAAAATAGTCAAACATATTTTCCTCTGCGTCTTGCCCAATAGGTTCATGGGGATCGATGGACATATTGTCAGAATCTTGAGCTCAATTAGCGCTCCAAGTAGTAGGAACACAAGATGTCACTTGCCTACAGCACCTTGACCTTCCTCGCGGTGCCATAACTCCTTATAACGCATGAATACATTAGACTTTTATAACTCTATTATGTGACTCTCTATATGGATGACTCTAACTTCTAAGACTTTCCAAGAACTTACTCTCTGATACAAACTTGTCACGTCCTGCCTCAAAAGTCACTTTATACGATCTTTTAGAGACATGATCGCTTAGACACTCAACATGAATCTCCCTGTGAGGTATTACGTTGAATGCTTAGTAAGCAAAATAAACTCAAATATCAATCTTAATGCATGATAAGAACTCATTTTAGAATAAAAAATACTTCATTGATATATAATAAAGAGTACATTTGATAGGTACAAAAGAGTTTTCACAAGTAAAATGTATAAGTCTAATAAATAACTTGCTTTGCTCGCCTAACTCTACATGCTATCGAGTTTACTGGTTACTACCAAGATGATGCGACTTATGAATGGCACGCTAGGGGATCAAGATGACAAGTCAAACATTGGATGTCCTTTGCTATCAGAAGGGAGGAGAAAAAATAAAACAAAACTTTTGAAGGATTAGAACACGAGTATAATGAGTGGGGTTTTCATCAACACACTTGATAAGCCCACATTGTAAGTTCTTTACATAATACTCATGTGATTTAGGTAAACATGAATTTTGATAAAAATAAGAGTTCAAGTCAAAACATGTTTCAATGCGCTAGGCAATTTAAACATACAATTTCTTTGGCCCACAATTATAAACCATTTAGAAACTATTTCCTCAAATCATTCATTATAAATCATATAGCATAGAAAGGTATTTCACATCATACGCTTTACAATTTATAATACAAAATCACTATTTATTAAATTTCATTTTTTGTACCCTCCTCAGCACAAGCGTTTACCACACTCCTTTATTGAGTTGTGGCCATGCGGAGTGGTCTTAACTCAACAACAATCATTTTCATTAATTCCATTACACATAATGGGTCTTCCAATGCTAGAACACACAGCAAATAAAGGACATCCTGTAACAAAACACAAAGCAAGTAAGACATCCCATACCAGAACATAAAGAAAGTCTGAGGCATCCCATTCCAGAACACACAAGGACATCCCTTACCAGAACACAAAGCAAGTGTAAAGGATCTCATCGTAGAGGGTACCAAAATTATTTTGCAATCACTCTAATTCATTTTCAAAACCAATTCATTTGTAACTCAAATCCACTTTTAAGATGTTGAGAAACTTAATAGAAATCAGTGAACTCAAGAATTCAAAAGATAAATTTATAAAGATTTCAACATAATGGAAATTCATCTTTTTTGAAATCATTTTAAGGAGAAACCACTCACAATCAAGTAATCTCGCTTTGTGGATTTCTTATTTGAGAATCTCTTGTATTTCCTTACAAGTTCTTGTTGAATCTTAAGCTCACAGTAGCTCACTAAAATCTTTGCAAACTCTTTAATTCTCTTAAGTGGACACAAGATAGGAAAAATAACCCCTCAAACTTGTTGAACTTATCCTATTTATAAAACTCTTTCCCCATGCTGGAATGATGACTTCTGTCTAGCGATGAGACTCAGTCAATAACAAAACACCACATATTATTGTCACCTCTTAACCTGAACTCAGTTGGGTAGCAATGTCAAATCAACTCATCGACCTTCTTCCAATAGGATGATGTCAACTTCTTCCCAGTGAAGGAAGCTTATATTGTCTCCCATATCATCGCATAGGTCTTTCTTATCGCATAATTAAAATGCCTTCCAGTTGCTTTGCAACACTTCCAATTGCTAGTTCTCATCGCGTACAATCTCAATATATACAATTTCTATCCCACAAGGTCTTAACACGTAGTCTAAGAATGTGATAAGAGTTTGACAACCATACCATAGCTCCAATGTTTAGTGTGAACACTGATCCCAACGCGAATTTCCTAAAATCCTTATCAGTTTAGAATTCAGAATTAGTATATTCTGTAAGGATCAAATTCTTAGCTCCATACACAAAAATGTAATCTCTCGTTCTTCTAAGATATTCAAGAATAATTTTAATCATCACCCAATGGTCTAACCCTTGGTTGGACTGATACCTACTGACTATTCTTACTGCATAACAAATGTCTTGCATAGTGTAGAGCATAACATACATTAAGCAGTCCACAGCTGAAGCATAGAGGATACGTCTCATATCCTCAACTTCTTGAGGTGTCTTACAACATCATTCCTTAGACAAGTGAACCTTTTACTTGAAAGATAATAATCCTTCTTAGAGTTTTATATCGAATATCGAACCAACATTTTTTCGATATCGATTGCTGGTAGAATCTTCTTAGACTAGATATATTCTTAGATAAATTCTACATCCAAACTTAGGATAGTTTATGTGCGACTAATTCTATTTGGTCATGATCATTGCATGTGAAATACTTACTATACACCTCTTCATCGCGTAATAGCTAAGTCCTTATTGAGTACAAATTTTTCTATTGCTTGTTCAAGTATAAGCGAAACAATAGATTTTTTTGGGATGATCTAGGGTCGAACACATGGAATTGATATCAAAGCTTAGTTGTAGAGTCTACTTATTATTCAAGCGGTATAAAGAATAAAACAATAAATAGATATGAAAGAATGAAACTTTAAACTATAACTATTTATGTATGCCTAAAGAATCTTTAAAGGAAAATT
>JBBPDI010098054.1:0-11047 GCA_037974545.1 Cucumis variabilis | reverse complement strand
AACTCAATTCTCTTGAGATTATTAGGGTTGCATATTTTGAATTTCCGTTTTAAATTTCGTATGGATAAAGGGGAAAAGAATCTTAGTTTCAAAATTCTGTTAGTCTCTGTTGTGGTGTTGTCTTCTAATGCAAGTCTCTTGTCTTATAGAGCAAGTTTCCTTTTTAACTGAAGAGTTAACCCAATTTGACCCAAAGTTTTAAGTATGACAATAGTAAAACAATGGATAACAAATTAGAAAACATCAAATTTAAAAAATATTTTGATTTACAACCAAATTGGCTGATGTAGATATTTTTTGGGTTTTTTTCAGCTGATTTTATCTTGGTAGAGGAAAGTTCTTTTCTAGTAGATATAATGTATTTATAATGATGATTCAATTTTATAAACATATTAAATAAATATTTATTCTTGGATGGATCATCCCTTAGATTTATGCCAGTAATTTGTACGAATTTGTAGGCTTCAAATAAAGTAATTAACCATTTATTTATACAATTCATAATATATATATATATATATATATATACTAATAGTTATTTAATTCATATTTTTTTGCTATTCATAAAATGATTGATAATATAATTTTTTCATTGCATGTTTCGTGATGTTTGGTTAATATTTAGTAACATTTTATTATATCATACATAATACACAATTATATTTATAATTCAATGTTTTCGGATTATATATAGTTATAAATATTTATTTTATTATTTCAATTTTAAAGTTTAACTGAAAGATCTCCAAAATTTGAGTTTATAATTGTATCATTCCCTAAAATCGTGCATTTAATACAATAACAACTTCATATTAAGATTTTATTTTTCCCTGTAATTATGCATCTTTTTATAAAATGGTTCATTTAACATAATAATAAATTGAAATTAAAATTTTCATAAAATCGTTGTCAATCAATCATTTCTATTTTTATTGATTATTAATTATCAATTTATTGTAAAAATACCCTTCAAATTAGGAAGATAGTAAAAAATAATTACTATGTTTACAATTAATTAATGCAATTGTAACATATAAATTTACTGACTAAATATTAAAAATCACTGAATTAAATTCTATGGTTTCAATCCCATATCATTTCTATTGAAATAGTTAGATATTCCTAATAAAATTTTATTTGAATTATATAATTATAACAACCTAGGAAACACTCAAAATCTAATTAGCCCAAGAAACTATGATTCATGCATGCATATTACATTCAACTTTTTTTTTTTTTCTTTCTTACACTTTTTTATTTCATTTGATTTGATTTGATTTTTTTTAGATATTAGATATGAATTTGTGTCAATGCTTAATTTTTCTCTTATAATACATCATTCCCACCTCTCAATCAAAAGAACAATATCATATGATAACATTTTCTTTCATTTTTCTTAAATTTATTTTTATGAGATTGCTATATAACTCAATAATTTTTCTTATATATTGTCATTTTTTCACCAAAATAAAAAGACAATTACATAATTTTTTTTTTCGTTTGGTCCAAAATTGTATTGACCCATAGAGAAAACCAAATCAATTCACTAATTTCATCTATATATGAGATAGTGTAAGTGAATAGAGATATTAATGATCCACGTTATTTTAAATAGAAGATATTTCAGCAAAAAGGAAAAATGAAAATATAGAGAGAGGACAATTTGATCTTTTATTTCCTTGTATTTTCTCCTATCATTTATGGCAATCAATGGAATGCTTTTATACATAAAAATCTCAATTTTGAGATAATAAACAAATAAAGAATAAATCACACAATTTCAGTGTTGTACTCGTGGCAGCATCTCATAGGTTGATATGTAACAAAATTTCAACCGACCAATTCTTTACAAATAATTCAATACTTCCTTATTACTGAATGACGTGGTTCTAGCTTGTTTGATAATTGCTGACTGGTGTGTTGTGTCAACATGGTTTTCTCTAACATGAACGATATATAATCCATGAATAATTCTCAAATTAATAATATAGTTGAAGGTAAAAAGAGTTTGAGAAGAAAAGTACGTGAATGAACATGATTTTGCAAACATAATACACAACCCACAATTTAAAAAAAATCATTGGATATTTTAGTTTTGGTGTTCGTTCTTTATTTTGTATATATATTTCTTTAACAAACCATTATTTTTCATAAAAATCACCAAACTCTTGGTGTAATTAATTAATTAAATTTAATAAAAGTGTCATTGTCTTTTAAAAAGTATACATTTCATTATATCAAAATCGCTAAAAATATTCATTTAGTCTAACTTTTTCACATTTAGACATTCATATTAGTTTTTGGTATCCTATTATAAATATATTATTGAAAAATTATTGAGGGACAAGAATTTTTTTATCTTATAAGAAGTTAATAGACTTTTTAAAATTAAAAATAATATCAAGGAAAAATTTTCCAAAGTTTAAAAATTCAAAAAATTGTACTTGAATATATGGCTAAATATAAGTATATACAATTAGTTTTAACTATATTTACTTTATAATATTTTATCGAAACATTAATATATAATTAAAGTTTTAAAAAAACATTAATATATAATTAAAGTTAAAAAAATATACAAGTGCAATGCACGTGGTTATAAACTAGTATAGATATATAGGCACATAGGTAGAAGATATAAGATCTGATAATGTTTAATAACATACCATTCAATAATATGATTGAATAAATTAATAAAATAATTAAATCTAGAAATTTTTTTAAAAATAGTAGATTTTGTACTATAATGATAAAAGACTACAGTAATTGAATCCAAAAATTTGTTATAGCTTGTAAATATTTTAATTTATTTTGCTATTTTTAAAAATACCTCTTAAATCTATCCTTAAGTTTTTTTTTTTTTTTTTTTACTTCCTTTCTTTAGAATAGAGGTTTCTGATTGTGGTTTTTTTCTCTTTTAAAGTTAATTAACAATTAACAAAAGACAAAATTATATCAAAGTAATATTGAAAAAGCTTATGACAAAAGGATATAATTGACCTAAAAAACCTCTCATCCTATCCACATGCGATTATGAAAAATCGTAGGTTAATTTGATTTTACAGATAGTTATATATTTCAATCTCACCTATTTTATTCGGAAAATAATATCAAACTTTTATATATATATATATATATATGGTATAAAAAGTGACTTAAGGGGAGAGTCATTTTTTGACAATTCTATCCCTTGCCAACTTCTAAAAGGATAATTCTATCCCTTGCTCCACCATTTTCTCTACTTCTAAAATTACCAATATGCCCTACACATGGAATAATTGTTTGTAATATAACTTAAAAAACGTGTAATTAACATTGGATGTTTGGTTTCCATATTCCATAACTTCAAAAAATATAACTTAAAAAATGATTGATGGTTTTTGTTATAATTGTTTTTAATTAACATTTGATGTTTGGTTTCCATATTCCATAATTTCAAAAAATATAAGTTCAAAAGTGATTAATGGTTTTTGTTGATTATAATTGTTTGTAATTAACATTGGATGTTTGGTTTTCTATATTTCATAACTTCAAAAAATATAACTTAAAAAATGATTCATGGTTTTAGTATAAATATAGAAGCATGAAGTGTGATTTGCTATCCAAAGTTTTTGTTATTTTCAACTTTGATCTACTCATTCTTTGTGCGAACTCAAACAAAAAATTAATCTATAAGGTAATGCTACTATGTATATTTTTTGCATTCTATTGTTTTGTAATTTTATTAATATTTTTTCACTTTTCAAGTGCAGCCTTCATGGAGCATATCCTAATACGAAATTTGGAACATTTCCAAAATAATTGGAGCATCAAAGGGAGTGTCATTCATAAAACCACAATTGAAAAATATAAAACTAAAAAGGGAGAAGTGTTAGAGGTATTGGAACTTATTCTCATGGATGAAGAGGTAATCATAAGTTATTTGTTAAATTAAATTGTTTATCACTTTCTTTGTAATTCTAATATAATTGTTAATAATATAAAATGCAATATTTTTTCTTTTTAGGCAACAAAAATTCAAATTTGTTTGTATAATGACTTGATCAAAAAATTCAATGATGTTATAGAGAAAGGAAAATATTATATCATTCATAATGGAAAAATCAGTATTGTAAATCGTAGATATCTAAATGTTCATGATAAGATTGAAATTGCATTTACAAGTAGTAGTGAAATTGAAGAGACCGATGACATGCATTTTTGTTATAAAGAGGTTAATCATATTGATTTTTCATCCATTATTGAATAGACTTCTAAAAGTCTTTCACTCATTTATTTATGAAAAGATTGAATATATATACAAGTTTGTACATGGAGGTTAAAACAAAAATGAAACTACTGTAACAATATTAGAAGTTGGAGAGAACTAACTAATAAAATTGAAACTAACTCTTAACAACTCTTAACATACTAACTGTTTAATACTCCCCCTCAAGATGGAGAAAAGATATCTTTGACTCCTATCTTGTTCATGTGAAGAGACAAGGTTGTAGCATTAAGTGGTTTAGTGAAGGCATCAACAAGCTGGTGAGCAGAACGAACAAGAAGTAATTTGATGGATTTATCAGTGACTCTATCTCAAACGAAGTGGCAATCAAGCTCTATGTGTTTGGTTCTCTCATGAAACATAGGATTACTAGCTATGTAAATTGCAGCTTGGTTATCACAGTAAATTATGGCTGGTGTATCTACTTCAATTTGAAGATCTTTTAGAAGACTTTTAAGCTATATAATCTCACAGGACACTGTAGCCAATGCTTGGTACTCTACTTAAGTCGATGGCTGAGAAACTGTTTGTTTCTTCTTTGACTTCCATGATACTAATGATTCTCCAAGGAAGACACAAAAACCAGTAACTGATCGACGAGAGTCAGGGCATGATCCCTAGTCTGCATCTGCAAAAGCCTTTAGGGACAGATCATGTGCTCTTGCCAAGAAGATCCCTTGACCAGGGGAACCTTTGATATATCTCAAGAGATGATTTGCAGCATCCATATGTGTCTTTGTTGGGTTTTGCCATGAACTGACTAAGTTTGTGAACAACAAAGGTGATGTCCGGTCTTGAAATGGTTAAGTATACGAGTTTTCCAACTAATCTTTTCTATATGCATTTGGTTCCTGGAGAAGATCTTTGTCTGAACTCTTTAATTTCACAAAGGGATCCATAGGTATTGAATCTGGTTTGGCACCAAATAGATCTGCTTCTTCTAATAAACGTGAGGCATAATATCTCTGTGACAAAAGAATGTCAGTTGAAGATCGAGCCAATTCAAGGTCGAGGAAGAATTTGAGGGATTCCAAGTCTTTGAGTAGAAATTTATTATTGAGTTCAGTTTGTAGGCTTCGAATGAGGCTGTTATTTGCTCCCGTGATAATGTCGTCAGCATAGAAAAGTAAAGCAAGGAAGCTATTACCTTGGCCTTTTATGAAGATTGAGTAATCTGCTTTTGATTAACGGAATCCTATTGAGATAAGAAACTGGGAGAATTTAGCAAACCATTGACGAGAGGCTTGCTTCAGACCATATATGTATTTGTGAAGTTTGCAAACCATCTTCTCCCCCTGAATGGTGAGGTTTGGTTTATAACCAAGTGGTAAGTCCATGTATACTTCTTCAAATAAATCTTCATGAAGGAAAGCGTTGTTCACATCAAGTTGGGACAATTGCCAATTCCCTTGATACTACTTTTTGACAGTTCACATCAAATAATGGTTAACAACGTTTTGACAGTGACCATTTTGGCTACGGGTGAAAAAGTCTCAAAGTAATCTAGGCCTTCTTGCTGTGTAAAGCCTTTTGCAATAAGTCTGGCTTTATAATGTTCAATGGAGCCATCGGCTTTGTGTTTGATTTTGTATATCCACCAGCAGTCAACAGTGTTCTTGCCAGTTGGTAGGGGAACTATGCTCCATGTATGATTGGCTTCCATAGCCTTTAATTCAACTTTCATGGCCTTTCTCCAATCATCATATATTACAGCCTCATGATAAAAGGTAGGTTCTTTCAATGTGGACATTTGCAATATTGAATGTTTGAAGGAAGAGAAAAGGGCTTGGTATGATAAGTATTAGCTGAGGGGATTTTTAGTGGAGTTTTGGTGGTAGATTTGTGAGGTAAGTAGGCTGCAGTAGTAAGCTTGTAGATAAGAAGGTTGTTAAGTGATGCAAGTTGATCTTCTTACTAAGGGGTTAAAGGTTTGAGGTGGATTTTGATCAGGCTGTTGGTTTGGTGATGGCTCATTTGTAGGTTGGTCTATAAGTTTTGAGGCACTATCATAGTTACGGTTTGGTGGGGAAGGGACAGTAGGTGTAATTGGTGGAGGATGATGGCAATCAGTATGTTCATGAAAGGCTTTTGGCAGGAAGAAGTTTGGAAATGGTTCTTTCATAGGTTGTGAAACGGAGAGGCCTTTGAATGGAAAGATTTCTTCATGGAAAATTACGTCTCTTGAAGTAAAGAACTTTTTTTGGTCAATGTTATATAGTTTATATGCTTTCATGCCCTGTGGATAGCCTATGAGAACAGTCGGTATTGCTCTTGGTTGAAACTTAAAGCGACTATGTGGAAGTGTGGAAGCATAGCAGAGACATCCAAAAACCTTTAGAGGCTTGTAGTCGGGCAAGCTGTTTTTTAGCACTTGGAAAGGAGATTTCCAATTCAGCAACTTTGAAGGAGTTCTGTTGATAAAAAATACAGCAGTTAGTATGCATTCTCCCCAAAATGTTAATGGAATACCTGATTGGAAGAATAGTGCTCGAGTTGTATTGAGTATGTGTTGATGTTTCCTTTCAACTACAGAGTTCTGTTGAGGGCAACCAACACAGGAGAATTGATGCAACAGTCATTTTTCTTTGAAAAAATCAGTGAACATGAGATCAGGAGCATTATTAGAATGTACTTGCTTGATTTTTTTTACCATATTGGGTTTCAATAAGCTTGAAAAATTGAGGTACAACAAGTTTCACATTAGATTTTTGTTTAAGCATAAAGACCCATATGAAACGAGTGGCATCATCCACTATGGTAAGAAAACAAGTATAGCCTTCATGAGTAGAAGTGGACTGGGGACCCCAAATATCAATGTGAATGAGATTGAAAGCATTGAAACATAAACGATTGTTTAATGAAAAAGAGAGTCTTCTTTGTTTGGCTAATGGACAAGTAGTACAATGATGACGACAAAGAGATGTCAATTGTAATAAGGTTTGTACAAATTTTAAAGTTTCAAAAGATGGATGACCAAGTCTTTGATGCCACAAGAAAGCATCATTATTTGATACAGTGCATACATGTAAATGCATAGTAGAATCTCTTCCAAGTTTGAAGGCATAGAGACCGTATAGAAGTTCAACACTGCCAATCTTCTTCAAAGTGAACTTGTCCTGAATTACACAAGCATCATTAGAGAAGCTAATATTTACTGGAATGTACTTTGTTAGTGTGCTCACTAATATAAGATTGAATGAAAATTCTGGTATGTATAATACATTCTGCAGCTCTATGAATTTTGATAATCTTACAGTATCGGCATGTTTAACTTTAAAAACTTGTTTGTTTGGCAAACGAATTGATGTAGAACATGGTTGGATTGATAAAAAGAGAGACTTGCAACAAGAGATATGAGTTGATGCTCAAGAATCTATTATCCATAAAGGAGATGAATAAGAAGTACATGCTATGTGTGAGGTAGTTTGTTGACTGGAGGTATTCATTTGGGACTGAAGTTGATTAAGGAGATTTTGAGACTGTATTAAAGCTTCTGCAGTGTTGTTGATTTTTAGAATTGAACTGGTTTTTGTGGTCCCTTGAGGTACATTCTCATTATTATGAGTTGTTATTGAATTGACAGCATTGTTACTTCTTTTTTGCTGTTGTCTCGTTCTATATCCAGGAGGATATCCATGAATTTTGTAGCATTTATCCACTGCGTGTCCAGGAAAGTTGCAATGAGTGCATACGAGTCTCTCTTTTCTCTGTTTATTTGTGAAATTACCTTTTGAAGAATTTGAGCTCACTGCAAATGCCATTGGAGGTGCTGAGGAAACAAAGGATCCGATGGATTTCTGTTGTTTTTCTTGAAGGAGAAGAGAGAAAGCTCGACTTGTAGATAGGAGAGGATCTATAAGGAGAAGTTGAACTCTTGCATGAGAGAAATTTTCATTGAGTCCCACAAGAAAGTCCATGAAATATTCCATCTGTAGGAAGTCTGCCATTTCCTTTAAGCTATTACAAGTACATGTTCCACAGTTGCAGGCTGGTCTGTATGTATTCAATTCGTCAATCAAAGTCTTGAATTTAGTAAAGTACATACCAATAGAGTCTTAGTTTTGAGATAATGTTGCCAAGGATCGTTTCAGCTGAAAATTTCTTGGTGCGTTTTTCTTTTAAAATCTGTCCTTGAGGTCTATCGATATTGTTCTTGTAGAATATAAAAAAAGAATACTAGCCGAGATAGGTTTGGAGACTGAGTTTAGTATCCAAGAAATAACAATGTTGTTATTCCTGATCCAAGCTGGAAGAAGGTCTTCGGTTGGTCGTGTAATGGTTCCATCAATGAAACCGATCTTGTTCTTTACTGAAAGTCCAATGGTCATCGCTTGGCTCCAAGAAATGTAATTCTCCTCAGTCAGTTGTTCCGTGACAAGTACTAAGTTAGTATTGTCAATGCGATGCAGGAAATAAGTGTTTAAGTATCCTTGATTATGATCGAGGGATTGTGGAGAGGTATTAGATTGATTAGAGTTGGAATTTTCTTGGTTTTCTGGCAAGGTCTGTGATACATTGGCAGTTTGCGTCGTCATCGTTGCAGCGGAAGTTTTCAGTGGCAGAGTATGAATGTACTTCAGCCACTGGAAAATTTAGGAGGAAATGATATAAGAGGGAAGGGTATGCTCTGATACCATATTGGACAGAGTTCTAAAAGTCTTTCACTCATTTATTTATGAACAAAAGATTGAATATATATACAAGTTTGTACATGGAGGTTAAAACAGAAATGAAACTACTGTAACAATATTACAAGTTGGATAGAACTAACTAATAAAACTGAAAATTAACTCTTAACAACTCTTAACATACTAACTGTTTAATATCCATCAATAGCAATTTTGGAAATTAAGTTTTCGGTAAGTTTTTCTCTATATTATAAATATAAATGATTTAGTTTCGTTATAATATTTCATTTGTCTAACTTCTTATTATTTAAATAGATATTATTGGAGTTGTAATATGTGTAAAACTCATCACTCTTATCAAATCTTGAAATTCGAATGAACAGTTTATTAAGAAATGTGATATACTTATTAATTCTTGATAAAATGTAAGATTATTCCTTTAATTGTATTTAAGTTTATTTTTATTATATCCTATCTAATCTTTTGTACTATATGAATAGTTCAAACACCATGAAGTTGACAATGTGGGCAAATTTAGCTGAACATGAAGGAGGAAGTTTAGGAAAAAAACAAACAAACAATGTGACAAAATAGTTGTTATCTCTAATGTTAAGGTCACCTGTTATAAAGGTATTAATAATTTTATTAAAGCTTTGTTGCTTTTATTTTTTAAATAATATATGAATATAATTACAAACATTTTAACTTTAGTTTCATATTTGATATTAATTTATATAATTAAATTTTCAAACATGATAACAAAATATACTAACAATATAGAATCTCTCCCCTATAATATATAATAGTTAAAATTATTTTATTGATGGATCTAGGTTTAATTTAAATTTTATTTTAAACATGATAAAAAAATGTGTTAACATAAAAACTATCTTCAATAATGATATTTGAAATTGTTTACCGGTGATGCTAGCTTACAACTACTAATATCAGTGGCATTGCAATTAATCCTCCCATAAAAGAGATTGAGATTAGTTTGCAGAAAAAGTAAGTTATATTATATTAATAGTCATTATAGTAATTTTTACAAATACATATTTTAATTTTTACCTATATTTGAATTGTGTTAATACATTTATTTATATATATTTGAAGGTTTGAGCAACTTTTTATTGAGAAGACGGTTGACCAATTACTAATTCCTTTTAGAAGGCTAATTGAAACTCCAGAAGTGTCTTTAGAAGAAATTATTTTGAGAAAAGTGAAAGGCGAATTTTGTAGTTTCATAGGAAGGATTGTGAAGATTCAAAATAAGGATTCGATGTGATTTGAAAAGTGTGCTTCTTGCAATGGTAGAGTATATCCAATAGGAGTTGCTATGACAAGTGCATGTCCCACGTGCACCAGTGAATCTACTTCATTCATAAGAAGATTCATGTAAAAAATATGTTACTATGTTTGATGCTACCGAACATTTAACTGGTTGTAATGTCGTTGAATATTTCAATTGTCTTTCCAAAGTAAGTATCACTTTTTAAATTTACTTATTCAAATTTATTATACTATTGAAGTTTTCAAATTTTGATTTATTCAAAATATATATATATATACATATTTGAGTAGGTTGAAAAAGTGGAAGAATGTGAATATTACAAAACTTTGAGTTTGACCGAAAACAAGAAATATTATTTTTTTAGTTAGATTGGACAAGAATGGAGAAAGAGATAGGACACGTCCTCAAATTGTTGTTCAAGAAATATGTATAGCTAGTTCAGTGGCAGAAAAGAAATGTTTCCTAAACAAGGATAAAGGAAAAAGAGTATTGGAAGAAGTTGAGAGCCAAAATAAGAAGTCTAAATTTGAAGTTTAAAGAACAGAGTGAAGAGGCCTACATTCTTTCAGATGATCAGTTTATAATAATTTCTTTAGTATATGTATTTTCAATTAAAATTGTTGTTATAGTCCTTTAGGGTGCGTTTGGGGGAGGGAAAGAGTTATGGGGGAAAAGGATTATGATAATCATAGTGTTATAATAAATGTGTTTGGGAGAAGGTTTATTATTGGTAGTGTTATGATAATACGTGTTTGGGGGAAGGATTATGAATAGTAGTGTTATAATAATATGTGTTTGGGGGAAGGATTATAATAGGTAGTGTTATGATAATATTTGTTTGGGGGAAGGATTATGTGGGAA
>JBBPDI010098049.1:0-11047 GCA_037974545.1 Cucumis variabilis | reverse complement strand
CCACCCTCTGATTTTTTTCTCTTCACTTCTCAACTTTAATGTGACTCATTTTGTTTCTGTTTGCTGTCACATTCTTCCATTTTTTATTTGGGTTTTCCCCCTCTTTTTAATTTCTAATCTAGTCTCTAAAGTGAATCTAACGAATGTACTTTTTGAAGTTTATATCTAAAATGATTCTAAATTTGAAATTTTATTATGTAGAGAATACTTATGATAATTTTAGAAAAATGTATAAAATGTCGTATAATTGAAATTTAGAAATTTACTGAAGAAGTTTGGGGAACAATTAGGAGACACATGCACGGTAGTTGAAAGTTCGCCACTAGAGTTGTGATTTAATATTTTGCTTTTATTTGTTTGTTTTTATTCTTTGGAATGGTTGAACTCTTTGAGGGAATTTGGCCTCTTGATGCTACATTGACTAGAAAGAACCTTGTATATATATATATGTGTGTGTGTGTACAATATGGACTTTTCAAAAATGGTCCTTTTCTATCACCATCTATATCTTTCCTTTTATTCTTTATCTTTTAACCCTAATTTTTCCTTTTTCTTTCTGGAAACAATAATAATAAACCGTATGGCTACTTTGTTGTTTGATGGGAATATGTATAGATGATTAAATATGTTAATGATGGGAGAAAATGGTATAAAAATAGAGAAGAGAGAGAGAGAGAGAGAGAAAGAGAGGTGACAAAATACAGAGAAGTTAAGAGTCAGTTTGATTCTTAATACAAATGAAAGTGACACAACATTGCCCATGAAAGTCTCAACTTCCCCCACCCACTTTGCTTACTATCAAAGCAAATGTTTTTTCTTTTCTTCTTTTCCTTTTTTCTTTTATTTTTATGGATATATATATATATATATATATATATATATAGTGAGGGTCAAGAGTCTTAATCAACTTTGGACAACAAATGTGTAATGGTGATGTTAACACAACATTTGTGTATCAAAATTGTGGGACAAGTTGTGGTTTTGGTGTGTTGCTACGAATTTTCGGATTAATTAGAAGAATAATAATGTTGGTTAAGAAACGGGTAGATTTGAAACTATTCAGAAAAGAAATTTTTGCCAAGGAATTGACTTTTTAAATATAGAAAAATGGATTAAATGATAGTAAAATTTTCTATATTTTAGATAGACATTGACAGTTCCTTTAGCACCTATAAGTGTCTTTTAGTAATATAAATTGATAGAAGTTTATTATTGATAAAGACTATGTTAATTAGATTAGACTCATATATTTCAAAAAGGTATATAAACCATAACAATTGTAATATGTCTAATATAATTTGTTCATTGGAACCCGTTTTCTATATAAAACTTGAAATTTATCAAGAACATCAATCTACTTTATTTAATTTTTCTATAACGTACAATTACCAACAATTATTTTAAAGTTACAACAATCTCAAACAAAACCTAACTAACATAAAATCAATACACTTAGTTTTGTTACTTTAGGATATTAAAATGCCTCTTGAAGAAATAGAGAATACTTTAAAGACCAACTTGTAATTTAAATAGTTTCAAGAAACAAAATTAAAATAACATAATCAAATTAAATAGTTACAATCTCATAACAATATTTCCTTAAAAAGAATAAAAAAAAAAAAGAAGAAGAAGAAGAAGAAGAAGAAGAAGAAAAAGAATTGGTTTTTGGACCTCTGATCTTGATGGTTCAATACATTTCTTCCTCACCTAATGGGCTCAAATGCATTTAGCACGCAGTTTTACCTCCCTCTTCCCCTTTCTCTTAGAATAACGTTTTGTGTTTACTCCGTGATTTGGGAAACAAATTAGGAAATCCAGTCGTAATTCTATCACCATAACTTACTTCCATTTTTTCCTCTTCTTCTCACGATATGGGTTAGAACTACTTCGAAAATTGAAAATGACTTTACTGTGTTGTAGATAAATTTGAAACCATTTTTTTCCATAAAAGTGAAAGATGCTCTATAAACAACTGTAATCGTAATAAGACGTATTGGAAAATGTTGAAGTAATAATGAAAACAATTTATGTACTACAAATAAATTCTTCATCTCTTACGGTTTTTTTTTTCACTTTTTCAAAAGTGCTACATCATTTACCATCGACAAAGAAATCAAAAGTTTGTATCTTTTATCAAAAATATTTTTTAAATTTTACTATTTTAAATCTCATTTTGATTTTAGTTTTTCTTTCGTTTAAAGGATGAAAAGATCTAAATATTCTAATTCAAATTTCACCAAAGATAATTATACTTTTCAAAACATTATCATAGTCCTAATAATTTCCAAACGTTTATCATTCACTTTTGTATTTTACTTCCTAATTAATTTGGGCTTTTAGAGATAGAAAATTTAATTTTTGCATAAAAAGGATGAATGTGGTCTCATGTTAGACCTTCACCTAACACATCATATTTTCACTTCTTCAAGTTTCAATTTCATTTTTTCTTATTATTTTGTTTTGTCTTGTTTAAAATAATTTTGTATGAGTTAAAATGAGCTCAGTTTAATTAATTAGTATAGTGCTTATATTGTCAATTTTGAGATTAAGAGTTTAAAATTTTCATTTTCTTAATTTCACGTGTTAAATTTAACGTCTTAAAAAAAATAAAAACATGAGAAATATAGGATGGAATCATTTTAGGGTGTGCTAAGTTTTCTTTCTAAGTACAAGGACGAAAGTTATTCGAATATCTCAAATTTAGAATGAAAGACGACTTAGTTAAGTTCATTTAAGGTATTCTTGGAATATATTGATTTTCAAGTATTTAACTTTAAAATTAATTCATTTCGAAAATTTCAAAAATAGTTGAAGCATTCGACTAACTATTCAAAATAAAAATGAATATTTTTTCCTCTAATCTATTCAAACCAACCCTTGATTTACTTTTTAATTGATACAGATAAATCTAAAAAGAAATGAAATATATTTAATCATATCTCTTTATCTAGAATTTTATGATATTTAATTGACAATCTTATCTAATAGATTTGACGTAGTATTAAGATGTTGACATATATATATATATATACACACACACACATTTGGGCTTAAAATACATGTGGACTTTCCATTAAAATAAAATTGTATAAAATTAAAGACAAAAAACACACAATGGAAAAGTTGGAAACATCCATCAAACTTCTTGAGATGGACTTTTCCCAAAATTAATACATTTTATCTTCTCTCTCTTTATTTTCATGAACAGCCCTTTTCCATTTCAAAAAAAAAAAAAAAATTAAATTATATTCATACTTTTTAAAAAAGAAAACTAAAATGAGTTCATATGAAAAATAAAAAAAACGAAAATAAAACTATAAAATATCACAATCTATTTGTGAAAGATTATACAAATAAATATATGTAATAGCCTATTGTGATCCATTGTAAATAAGCTATGATATTTTGTTATATATTGTAAATATTATGATTTATTTTGTTATAATTGAAAATAGACTTTAAAATATATTTAATTGTTTGAAATGGGAAGTTGGAATAAGAAAATGTTGTTTTGTCAAATGTTGTTAAAAGTGATCTTTGATACTTTATAGTCAAATGGTAATAGCATAGTATAATATATATACAAGGATGTCACACTCTTGTAGAAATGTACATCAAAATGATATGCTTAATTAAGTCTAACATATGCTAACGAGAATACTTTTTTTTTCTCTTTATAAAAAGAATATCATAAGTTAATTGACATAAAGTATATACTATTTCTCAACTAATATGTCAGGTATTCAAATTTCTCATATCGGATATTGTTAACTCAAAGATTTTATTATTTTATTTGAATGAAAAAAATCATTATTTAAGAATTAATTGGAGCATCACGGATATGGTTTATTTGCAACTGTAAAATAGGGTATGGTACACTACCAGTTTTTTTTTAAGGTAATTAACTCAAACAACAAGCAACTTAATCAAATTAGCATTTTCGAGACATCTCAGAAAAAATACAATACGAAAAAACATCTTTTCAAATAAAGAAAACACCTACAAAAAGATGTAAAAAACTCCAATAGAATGAGTAGTTTTGTTCTTAAGGAAATTATAGAACAACTTTGTTTTTGTATTGAGAAGATAGGTGGTGGACCTAGTAATGAGTGTGGAGTGACAAATTCCAAGGAACGATAGTATACAAAGATGTTGATAAGATAGTTTTTGACAAGTGCCAAAACTAAATCTTCCCTTTTTGTTCAACATAATGACTTTACATGTTTCTTTTAACATAAAATAAATATGAATTACAGAAAACTTTCATGGAAAAGTGTCTATAAAGTGTGAGCTTTTATTGATATATATATTTGATACTTGATATTAGGAAAAGACTATGCAAAAGTATGATTCTATACATGGAAAAAGTAAAGTAATTTATCTTTCAAATTAAAATTATGAATGTTGTAAAAATTCAACTCTCTGTCATCAAGAATATTAGTTAACGATAGTGGCAATTATTTAAGAGATTTTTCTTGACACCTATGTTGTAAATATTCACGAATATAAAAAAAAAAAAAGGTTTAAAGTATAATAATTTCTTTTATTTATGAGAGGATTTTTTTTTTGACTCAATTTTTAAAAATATAATATTTTTTTTAATTTTTTATTGACATCATCACGAAGGAAGTAAAATTATGAAATGGACCTTATTATTGCATGCAAACATCCAAATACTTGACCTTTTGCTATTTTCTATTCATACATTTTGTTAATTTTCAAAATGGAAAACAACAATTTTGTTAATTACTTGTAATTGTTATCAAATTAAGAGGCTTAATGAATGATTTGTAATGCACTACTTAGTTTCAATATTTAATTTAATTACCAAATATAGAGAAATCATTTGATCTTTACATATATTAGTCTTAAACACTATTGTAACAGTTTGATTAATGAAATATTAAAATGTAATTAGTCAATCTCTTTTCTTCATGGGCCCAACAATGCCATGATTTAGGGTTTCCTTTTCCAACTTTTGTTTTTTTACATCATTTAAAAAACTATACTCATTAAAATTAAATGATGTTATGATGATGATGATGATGATAATAATAATAATAATAATAATGTGATTAAAAAAAATGTGACCTTTCTACTAATTGCTTCTAATTCAAGCTTAACTTGGAAAAAGGGTTGAAACATATTCTTCATTTATATATATATATATATATAAGTTCTTTTAAATATTTTTGTGGTATTTTTTTTTAAGTCTTCACTTTTTTTAAGAGATTATTTAGTTATTTAATTCTTTGTTAAAATTTTCTATTTCAAGACTTTATATTTATTTTTGTTTTGAAAAATTTATTCTAAATTACATTAACACGTCGTGTTATCTATTCAATCATTATATAAATATGTTGTGTTTTATTTAATTAATAAAGATATGGACGAAAATAGAGAATGCAAATTTGAATAGAAATTAGGTCTATGAATCCCTCACCTCCTCTATGTTGTTGAACTAAAAAGAATATTAGTAAATCTTTGACACTATAAAAGAAAATATAGATAACAATGATATTAAGGAAAATCAAACAATGAAAATGTTTAACAACAGTTTAACAAGAGAACAAAGAGAAATTCCTTTTCTTCTATAGTATTGTTAGAGTCGTTCAGTCGTATTTGTTGACATTCAATGACGTACACATAAACTTTATTCTATTACCTATTATAATGTTAACGTGTGTGTATATATATATATATAAGAGGTTTTTAAGGTGAAACTAAAAACAATAAAATCGTCCAATATATATTTAAAAGTGTTGATCTGTAGAGATACATGTTTGATAGGTCTGTACTAACATATAAAATAATATTTATATTATGATATAATTAATTAATCAAAATTAGAAATTACAAAAGAAATTTTCGAATAGGTAAATTGTAAAATTTTCTTTTAAAAGAAAAAAAAAGGTTAAAAATCACCTTACCTACCAATGAAATATCTTTTTCACAAAGTCATTTTGGTAAATTTTCCAGTCTTAATTGAATAGACAAAGTACTTTGAAAATCACTGTCTTCATGAAATTATTTTAGTGTACAAAACCCCAACATTGACTTGAAACTTCAAGAAACTGACTTATTTATTTATTTATCCCCTCTTATTCAAAATAAATACTCAAATTGTGTGATGCATATTTAATTATCAATCATTTTCTTCTTTTTTGCTTTTGGGAATTTCTCAATAAATAGGAACTTTAATTCTTCAAAAGAAAAAAGAAAACTTCAAATTAATTATAATAAATAATGATTTTCTTTTCTCTTTTGTCTCTGCTATCAGGAAAATTCCATCCACTTCCACATTTGTTCTAAGCTTTTTTTTTTCTCCAAACTTTATGAGAAAATCCATTTGGACAAAAATAGTTTAATTTAATAGATTTTGCTTGATATTTTTCTATTTTTGAACATGCTCCTACAACAAATTTAGTTCTCCTGAAATTTCTTAATAAATTGTGTTGTTTTTGTCATTTAGTTTTAGTATATGTATAAAGTAAACAACAACTTATTTATATATAAAAAAAACCCTAAAACGGTAAAGAATTTAATTTTCAAAATTTGAAAACTAAAATGTAATCAAATCGAGTGAAGATATTTCCTAAATATAGATTTTCACTACGTCCACATATATGGTTCAAGAAAACAAAGTCTAATGTGTCACTGACTCAATCATTTTAGGGTACAAAAATGAATCATTATATAATGTGAATAACGTCATCATTGTAAATATAATATAAACAAATTTCTTTTCACCACTGAAAAGAAAGGTTATTGTGATTGGCGGTGGAAAGTCCGTGCAGGGTTGTTAAGGTAGAGGGAGATGTAGTGGAAAAAGAAGTCCGTCTACCATCATTGATTTGATTTTGATGAATTGATCAATACAGAGACTCACTTTCTCTATGTGTTTTTCTCATGAGACGATAGTATGATACCAATGAGAAGAGATTGATCTGTATAGTGAAAAGTGTGTGTTGTTGCCTCATACGTTTCTTACACGCTTCTTTCACTCGGACCCACGAAAGGAAACTCATTCTAATTACTTCTTTTTTTCCAATAAAAAAAAAAAAAAAAAAAACTCTACTTCTCCTTCCTGCGAATACACAATTTAGGGTACTCGCCTTCTTTTTTCTTTTTAATTTTATTTCTTGTCTTACGTGTCCAAATCCTAACCAATTCAATATTTCACCAAATGTTTAGAAAATAAATCCACTTTTTTTAAAAAAATATATATATAATAAATCGCTAAAAACATTAACAATAACATCACAAATTGTTTGAATTTTAAAGATTTTTTTGTAGTTTAAATTTGATCATACTGTTGCTTAGATTTTACTATCTAATAGTTTTTTACTATTTTTTATATTTGAAACAATCAAACATTTTAGAAAAAATAAAAGAAAAATGAGAGAATAAGAGAAAACAAAAAGATTGCAGGAGACGACCAGAATGAAGGATAAACTTAAAATATTTAAAAAATGACTAACTTTGTTATATTTATAAAAATTAACTAAAATAAAATATAATGGTTTTGTTAGTTGGTTTTTTTATTTTTTTAAAAAGAATATATTTTTAGTTTGAAATTTATATAGTTTTGACTTTTATTGGTAATTAATTTTATTTAGTTGACAAGATTATTTCATTCTAATTTTGAATTTGTATAATATAGTGTTTTTGAGCTTGTAAATTTGTCTAATGTATAAGAAAATTTATACCGATGCGGTATTGAGTCGAATACATGTATATTTCGTTGAAATATTTCTCATTTTCTACAACTTAGCAAGTTCATCGTCTGTGGTTATTTTACTTATTCATATTTAGCGTGTTTTATAGTCTATTCTACCTTTATTTCATGCATTAAATTATTAACGATTGTGTCAATTTCTCAAAATAACAAACAACAACAATAATAATTGTGTCAATGTTAGCTCGATTTTTTACGTTTATTTTCTAAAGTTAGGTTAGATGTGGGACAATTTCATTAGAATCCAATTCTATAATAAAATTTGATTCCTAACTTTTAAAATTTTCTTATAATACAAAACTTTATAAATCATAATGTTTTTGAAAAAGGATAACATGATTGAGATATATAAAAGTTAAAAAGAAAAGAAGGAAAAGAAAAGTAAAGAGAATCCAAAATCAGCCCCATACTAAGAAATGAAATTATGCCTAAAATATTACACGCATTTTCTTTATTGTATTGCTAAGATCTAGCTTTGTATTTATATATACATAACAACCTTTTAAATTTTTAAAAATTATATAATATTTTTCTAAGAGAAAATTTATGAAAAAAACTATTTAGAAAAAAAAAGGAGAAATTTTATCATTCATAATTAATTTTATTTTTTAATGCTTTTGTTTTATAGGTATAAATGATCCCTAAATTGTTCTATTTTTATAATATAAAAAGCGAAAAATTGATAGATTTTGTAAATTATTTTAATTTCCTTATTTTTGCCCTTTTTTTAGTGTAAACAAAAGATTTACCTGCTTTTTCTTTTTTACATTTTTGACACACACAAAAAAGATTTTTTAAGTATAAATGGTTAAAAGTTGAAAGACTATAACAAAATATTTATACTCATAAATAAGTTTTTTCTAATGTTTTTATTTTATAACTTGTAAATAGTTAGTTAATTTCTTATATTTTGAAAAAAGAAAAATGAAAAAGGTCAAAATGGGTAAATGTGAAGGAGGGAGAGAGAAAGATTGGATTTGCCACGTGTAAACAAGAATGCGGTTTCATTTTGTTTTGCAAATAATAATTTTTGAAGTGTCCTTTTTTTATTGGCTGGTATTTCAAGCAAAGGCCCACGTTTGCATGAAAACTATTCTACTCTACTCCAAACCTTATCGGTCAGCACGTGACTATCACGCTCTCTTTTTTGTTTTTCTTTTAAAATTTGATCATTTAACTGTATGTTTCGTTGAAGATTCCAACCCTTGGATTTGACTCATCCTTATTTATTTCCCCTTTTTCTCTTCAAGATTAAAAATATGTTTAATCATATTATTCTTTAGATTAGAAAGAAAGAAAATCACTCTTTTGGTGGTAACTAATTTGAATGCATCAAGACACAGTTTTATTATATCTATTCAACAAATCAATAAATTTATTTTATAACATAAATGGTATTTGTAATCTTTATGAACTTTTCCTATTACAACAAATAACAAATTTTGATTAGAGAAATATAAATATCAATCGAACAAAAAAAACTTGATAGATCCTACTGAAAGTTGAATCCAAAGTGCTAACCACTGCACCATAAAACCAATTTATTTTTAAAATCTTATTAATGCATAATTTTTTAAAAAATTTTATGGGACATTTTTAAAAACAACAAAATAAATTAAAATATTTATAAAATATAACAAAATTTTGGATTCTATCAATGATAATCTCTTGTTACTATGTCATATCAACAAGATATAATTTGCCATAAGTTGTAAGTAGTTTGTAAAATTTGTTATTTTTAAAATTTTTTCTTTTATTTATTCATATATTTATAACAAGAGAACTGTTTTTTTTTTAGTAATTATAAAGTAAGAATAGTGTAAAGTTTAATTAGATTTATATTAATAATAAAAGAGAAACAAATATCTTTGACAATCCAACTTTTAAATTATTGATCCAAATAACCCTTGAGATTGTATTAAAATAATTGGTTTGAGAAAAAAACAATATATTTTATATTAAATGCTTCCTAAATTAAATCAAAGATGATTTATATAAACTGGTGTAGAATGGTTTTAATTAAACACACCATGTAAAAAAATGCAACAAATTTAAACTCCTAAATATTAAATAAGTTTTTTCATGTTAAATTAAAATTTATTTTATAAGTTGATGCACATTGAATTTTCACACCAAACATTCTTTTAAAAGATAAAATATAATATTGTTTGTAAGAGAAGATGGTGAGGATAACTATGGTTTTATTTTTTTAGAAAAAGATGTTTAAATTTAATTCATGTCTGATAATTTAGATTTTTGGTGATGTATTTATATAGGTTTTAGGAGCTTTGACTTGCATGTATCTACTGTGAAATAAAAAATATGTCGAATTAAATTCACTTTTTTTTTTTAGAAAAAGAAAAGAAAATTAATATAATTTAATTTTTTTTATAAGATAAATAAACTTTATTTTCTCTTTTTTCTGGGAAGTTTTTCGTTTTGATTTTGAAAGGTAATAAAAGAATAAAATAAAATAATATCCAACTTGATCTAACTTTGTGTAAATCATACAAAAAAGGGAAATTGTGTAATTAGTAAAAATATAAAACAATGAGTCTTAGATTGCTAATATAACTGCGGTCTACTAATTGTTTGTTTAAGTCTTTCTGTTCCACCATTCAACTACAATGTATTTTTCAAATTTTTTATATATTCCTTTTAAGACATATGAAAGTACTATTATTTATATAATAAACAATCCTACATGCTTTATTGGTCACAGAATAAGTTGCACATATGCACACAAAAAATAGTATTGTCATTCGAGGTTTATTGACATATTCACACACATAAATACCTATATATATATATATATATATATATATATATATATATATATATATCAAATTATTTTAGAAAAAGAAAAAGAAAAAAAAAAGGAAGGAAAGCGAGAGGGTATTTAGGTAAATGTATATTTTGAAGTTAGAAAAATGAGGTGGGTGAAAATAGAGCAAGTAGTGTTCGAAAATCGCGCAAATGCAGACGAAGATACACGCAAAGCCCTTTCCCTTATTTAAGACAAAAATATAACTACAAATACTTATCAACAACCTCCTTATCAACCAACTTATCTAACTGATAACCCTTCTTCCTTATTACACTAGGATTTATCATCTCCTTCTCGGTCGCGCTATTTAATTTGTCCCATTACCTCTCTTTCTTCGCTTCACATCCCCTCTCTCTCTCTCTCTCTCTCTTCCAAATCCCTAACCCTCTCCTCTTTCTCTGTATCAAAGCTTCAACCAACACAACCTTCACACACAAAAACCACTCAAACTCTCCAATTTTTCTTACTCTTCCGATCTGACT
>JBBPDI010098038.1:0-11049 GCA_037974545.1 Cucumis variabilis | reverse complement strand
GATGTTGATAACCATCCTCTTTTCCAGCCACAGCTGCAGAGGTTCGGTTCTGATCAAGGCGAATGCCACGTACGATGCCGTGATGACAGAAGAGTTGCTGATCTACGGTGATATAAAACGATATCTCATGCCCAATGGTAGCAAAGCAAAGACAGGTAAGACAGGTGACAAAAACGTCGTAGCTTGCGGTAATGGCGCCGGAAATAGCTTTGCTGGCTGTCGTGGAAGCACCAGCAATAAAAATAAATGCGATGCATACAAAGGCCCCAATGCTTGCTAATAATCCCTTCAATGATTTCATATTAATACTAATATTAATTGTTATGACATCCCCTCTTCTTTTTTACTTTGAATTTTTATTTCTCTTTAATGTGGAGTTGTTTGTTGCTTTGATTAATTATGTATTTTGGTGATGGTTGTTGTTTGTTTGTGTGTGTGAAATAAGAACCTAATGAAACGACTCATCTTCAATCCCTCGATTCCCACATCTATGAACCTTTGGTTCCTGTTCTCTCGGTGTACTTTCAAATTTGTAACGACATAATATGAATATTTCCTAACTTAAAGTGTTTATAATTTTTTTTAAATATTTAATGGTTTAGTGTACCTAATAGGATTTTAGGGTAATGTAGGGTTTTACAATTTAACACAAGAACAAGAAATTTCTCAGTCATTTTTATGATAGAGACCAAAACGTTACAAATTTTAATGTACATACTAGATTATTAGACTACCTATTACAACTTAAGGACTAAATTGTTTTGAAGTTGAAAGTATATGGATTAAATCGTCAAAATTTAAAAATTGGAGGCATGAAAATGTGTGGGACCCACGTATAATGTATATAAATAATGAAAAAATAAGAAAGTGTAAGGCCCACTGTAATATATATATATATAAATAAGGTTAAAAAATAGAAAATGTGGGGTCCACTGCATGGAAGTGGTGGGCGGTACACAACTTCACCTAAAAACACCTATTTTATGTTTTGCATTCACCCTATTTTTTACATATGTTTCAAATTTTACATTATTTTAAAAAAATGTCCATAATTCGTTGATTGTTAAATGCTTTAGAGAGTAAAGTTTCTTTCCACTCGACCCACACTTTAGATAGTGGCAGATCAAGAAAATTTATTGACGGGAGGATTTATAATATTAGTAATATATATATATATTTATATATATATAGTACTTCTCATAACTATTATTACTTTTATTAAAGGAGATGATGACCCATAGATTTTCTTTTAAAATATTTTTCAATTTAGATTTAAAATTAAATCTACAATAACATAACATTGAAGTGAGAATAAATCAAGAAGATATCGACATATAACAAAAATATAACTTAAGCAATCCAACAAGAATTAATGAAATAGGTATAAAATAAATGAACTAATATTAAAAAAAAAAGGTAAATGATTTGAAATATGAAAACCAAATGCATAAAAGTAAAATAACAAACTTGATAAGAGGAAAAAATAAATTACAAAACTTACCTCATAAATTAGGAGATAAATTGAAGAAAAAGTTGAAGAAAAAATTTAAAAAACTAAAACAAAAATAAGAATGAAAAATAAATAAAAAATAAATAAAAAAAACTTACCTAAACAATGTTGAAGTTTTATAAAAATTGCATTAGTGAAATTTGAATACAGATTGAAAGAAAGGCCGACAAACAAAGTAACAAAAACTTACCTAAAAAATGAAGTTTTACAAAAATTACATTAATAAAATTTGAATTTAGGTTAAAAAAAGGCTGACAAGTAAAGTAACCAACTAATCACGTATATTGAAAATATATTAATTTTTTTATATATATATATATTAAGAATTGAATAGTTTATATATATATATATATATATATATTACATAAAGACAATAAAATAGAGAAGGGCTTAATCCGTTAAGTCTATACTAAGTGACCGACCTAATCCCTTAGACCTATACTAAATTCATAGATGACTGTAGACATGATTTAAAATTTCCATCAAAATGGAAATAAGAAAAAATTTCGTTTTTCTCCAACAACATTTCAAGATCTATTAGAATTTATTTCAAGATTTTTTTTTCTTAAAATTTTGTTCTTTCTCTCCTTTTGAAGAAATTTTGAGATTTTGAGAAAATTTCAACATTTTGAGAAATTTTGAGAAATTTTATATATGTTTTTTTTTTAAAAAAATTAATTAGTTACATTAAGTTAGTTAAAAATTCCAATTTTATGGTTCTTATTACACATAATTCTATAATTTCATATGTTAAATGTCATTTTAGAAAGAGTTTCACAATTCTATAGTTTCTTACTAATTTCTGATATTTCTCAATTTTCATCCTTACTTTGATCTCAAAACTTTAATTTACAAAGAAATTGAATTTTAAAAAATTCATATATAATGAGAACATATATTTATTTTTAAATTTATTTGAACTTTTTAAATTAAATTATCACATCATTTCACATCAAAAAGTTAAATTGATATGAATTTTTTTTACCATCTAAAATTTCTTAATTTTCATATCATTTCACCTAAAAAATATAACTAAATTTTATGTATTTTGTAATTATTTTTCACTTACACCTACTGGCCGAATCACATCTTTTTTTTTTTTTTTATAAAAAATAATTTATGTTTCAGCATCAACATTTATACACACATTTATAATAGATACCTAAATTACTTTATAGAAGTGATGGTTAAAAATAGTAAATTGTAGTCTAAGTAAACTACAATCAAAGTTTCATTGACTCATTATAACATTTTCCATCCATTTTCATCAATTTTCATGAAGTTTCGTTTTTTAAGTTTCCATCAATATCTTCATAAAAACGAAGACCTCAAAATTTTCACAGGCATCAATATTTCAAAACTTGAATGTAGGAAAAATTGCATTGACGTAGGTTACTAATCTATATTATTATTATTTGATATTAAGTTATTTGTTTGTCAGTTATCTTGTTACAAACATCGTGTTTGGCTTTTATATTATGTGTTAGGTCCACTTTAGTTTTTCAAAATATTAAAAAGATGAATGCAAAAAATTTAGAAACTAGTTAAAAAGGATAAATTTATATCAAATATTACATACATACTTTTCCAAACTCTTAACCATTCATTTGATATGTGAACTTTCAATTAAATAAAAATTGAATAGGATATATATTACCAATTTCTTGCAAACAAAAAATATTTTTCACTAGAGCTGGTTAGTCATACAAAGTAGAAACAAACAATATACTTATTTACTTGACTGTGGTGGGGTGGCTAAGAAGCAAGGGGTAATCTGTATGTTTGTGAGTAGTAGGTTTTTTAGGATTATCTAATCATCTTAAACGATCTTTAAATACATTTTTGCCAAACAAATGTTTTCTTTTCCTTTTTAAACTATACTATTAGTCGAGTTGGCTGATATAGTTAGTTGCCGAAGATGAACAACAAAATTGGTGGTTGAAGTTAGTTTCTTAAGGTGGTCGTCAGAGTTGATCGCCAAATGTGATTGTTATTGAAATTGATTGTTAGAGTTGACCTTTGTTGTTGTTGGTTACTTGAGGTAAATGTCGGTATTGATTGTTAGTGGTAGTTGCTATCAAATTGATTACTAAAGGGTTATTTCATTGGAAGTGGTGTTGGTGCCTGAAGTTAAAGGTTGATCGTGGAAGTTGATTGTTAAAAGTGATTTTTGCCAAAGTTAAAAATTGTAGGTGTTTGTCAGTGTTGGAAGTTGGTGGTCGCACGAAAGTGATCTTAGAGTTTGTTGTTGGAGCATAGAGTTATTTGCGCAAAGGTGATCAATGAAGTTGATCATCAAAAGTGATTTTTGTTGGAGTTTGTTGTCAAAGGTGCTTATCACGAAGCCTAGAATTGATCGTGGAAGTTGGTTGCCAAAAGCCATAGTTTTTCGTCTGAGTTGACTGTGTGAAAGTGATCATTGGAGTTGACACTCGTAGTGTGACAATGGTATTAGTTGACAGTGGTTGATGGATAGACCCGTTGGAAATGATGGAAAGAGGGAGAGTTGGTATAATATATCCACTCAAACTTCACCAACATTTAATAAACATTATGTTAACTTAATCTAAAAACCAATGACCATTTGGAAAGGAAAGAATTAAATTGCTTATTTTGAAACTTTAAAGACCAAAAAGACACATATCCCGAAAACTTTAAGAACCATAATTATAATTTTTCCTAACAATGAGATGGTGGTAGTAGTAGGATTGTGACGTAAATCATTTAATACAATGAAGGTTAATGAATATTTGAATAATTAATTAGTTATATGTTACAAAACTCATTAACAAAGTAAATTTTTTACTAAAAAACAAAATCTCATTCGACTTGATTTTGGTATATAGAGTGTTGTACATTTTCTCATTTTTAACCATTCCTCCTTTTTTTCCTTATCTAAATAAAATGTAATTAACGTTAGTGGCTAGGTAAAAATAAAAAAACAATAATCTTTTAAATGAATGTTTTCAAAAGATTGTGCCTCTTTAAATATTTAATACTAATATGTAAAATTATTGTAACGAGAAAACTGGATTTTAATTAGTTCATTATCATACCATACCATATGATAATATATTAGATATATCGATATGATATGATTCTCTTAAAACTTAGGTATATTTAAACAAAAAGAATAGGAGAATCAAAAGCGAAAGCAAAAGCAAAAAAAATATTAATAATGATGCAAAGAGGTGAGAGAGGTGAGCCCCTTCCTTCATCTTCAAGCTTCTTCAATTCTATAATTAGTTCTTTTCTCCCCCAACAAAATCCCATTTCCCCTCACGAACAAGTCGAGAAACAGACCGCCAAAAATGGGTAGTCGTTCTTCTTCGTCTAGTGGATTAACAATGGTGGTGGTGGTGCTGTTGATCATAACCATCCTCTATTCCAGCCACACCTGCAGAGCTTCGGTTCTGATCAAGGCCAATGCCACGTACGGCGGTGTGATGACAGCGGAGTTGCTGATCTACCCTGATATAACTCGGTATCTCATGTTTGCAGGTGCAGATGGAAAGTCCGGTAAGACCGAAGACAAAGAAGTCGTAGTTTGTGACAACGGCGCCGGAAATAGCTATGCCGGCTGTGGTGGTAGCCCCAAAAACAAAGACAAATGCAATGCATATAAAGGCCCCGAAGCTTGCAAATAATCCTACAATTCCATATTATTAATATGATCGATCAATATGACTCTGTGTTCTTTGCCATGGTATCTTCTGTTTTTGTGTTTTTCTTGATGTGGAGTTGTTGTTTGTTTGCTTTGATATTTAATCATGTGATTGGTGTTTGTTGTTGTTTGTGTGAAGTAAAGAAAAATGAAATTTCTCATCTTCTTTAAAATAACATAATTTGAAATTCTACTGTTATTTTTACATTAAATTGTTACAAATTTTCAAAAAACAGATTAAATGATGTATATAAAAAAAATGCCATTCAACTTTGTATTTGGGATGAAAAATCCATTGAATTTTTCCAATAAAAAGTATAAAAATAGGTTAAATTGTATATAAAAAAATGTTAACTGTGTCAAAAAAGCACCATTGTATTTTTAACCACTTCATAAATATTAAAATACTCTTAGAGATAATTTTGTATGAAAATTCTTTAATGTTTTGTTTAAAAAATACTCTTAAACGGTCTATGAAAAACATCTTTAAACTTTAATTTTTTTTAAATATTAAATTAGTGAAGAGGACTTTATAGATAAATAATCCGTTAATTGTTGAACTCTTTAGATAGTAAATAGTTTTTTTTTCCATAGAAATCACATATCTTCAGATGATGTAGACATGGTTTAAAATTTTCATCAAAATGTAAATAAGGGTAAGTTTTGTTTCTACTCATTGAGAAATTTCAAGAATATTATGAGGATTTTTTTAAAAAAATTTGTACTCTTCTTCCATCTCACGAAACAGTTATAAAATTTCAAAATTTCGAGAAAATTTAAGAAAATTTCTTATGTTTTTTTTTAATTAGTTACATTAGCTTAGTTCAAAGTTTTTAATTTTATGGTTCTTATTACACACAATCCTATAATCTCAGAATGTCATTTTAGACCGAAGTTTCACAATTCTATAGTTATACACAATTTTACGACCTACTACATTTACAAATTTCTAATATTTCTCAATTTTCAGATTTATTTTGAACTCTAAACTTTAATTTATAAAGAAATTGAATTTGAAAAAAACCATATATGAGAACCTATATTTATTTCTAACTTTATTCGAACTTTTTAAATTAAATTATCACATCACATAAAATAAATTTGAATTGCTATGAATTCTTTTTTTTTTCTTTTTACCATCTAATATTTCGTAATTTTTACATCATTTCATCTAAAAAAATATATCTAAATTTTAATTTATGGTGTAATTATTTTTTCATTTATTTTTAAAATTTATGCTTTGAAACCTATAAGAAGTAATGATTGAAAAGTCAATTATAGTTTAAGCTACAATCAAAGTTTCAGTAACAATTTTCATCCATTTCCATTAATTTTCATGAAGTTTCGTTTTCTTAAGTTTCCATCGATATCTTCATAAAATTAATAGAGACTTTGAAATTTTCATCGGCATCAATCTTTCAAAACTTGAATGTAGGAAAAATTGCATCGAAGTAGGTTACTCAATCTATATTGTTATGATTTTGAGTTGATATATTAAGTTATTTTGTCTGACAATCATCTTGTAACATCGTGTTTGACTTTTATATTATGTTTAGGTCCACCTTAATTTTTCAAAATAAAAAATGAATACACTGATCTTTTAAACCCTATTTTAAAAATTTGGAAACCAAAAGAATAAAATTTTAAAAACTTAATAACAAAATGCATATATATATATATACTAAAAGAAAATGTCTACTTTGAAAATTTAGAGACCAACCACTATTATTCCAAACTCGAAAACTAATTAAAACGATAATATTCCCCTTTATAACAATTATAAGTTCCCACCGATGTGTGTGTAAAGAAATTCCTTTATGGGTTATATAATATATATCGATATTCTGCTTTTATATATATATATATATATATATATATAGAACCATATATATCAACTACATTCATAATTTTCAAACTCTTAACATGTAAACTCAGTGAAATAAAAATCTAATAATGGGATATGTTATACAGCAAACAATAAGTCAATTTCATGCATATAGTTCTTTTTTCATTAGAACAATTAAACTGGTTCGTCATACAAACGCAGGTGCATACATGCATCTTACTTAATTGTGGTGGGATTGGTAAGAAACAAGTGGTCATTTATATGTTTGTAACGAGTAGGTTTTTAAGGATTATCTAATCATCTTAGACAATCTTTCAATATCAAATTACTATAAATGCGACTATTAAATACTATTAAATTCATAATTTTAAAGTTTTTATTTAAACACATTTTTGTGAAAAAAATGTTTTCCTTTCCTTTTTAAACTATTATATTATCGGTCTAGTGGCCGTTGAAATTGATTAAGGTGGCCTTTGTCTCTGTTGGTTGCGTGAGGTGAATGCCAGTATTGATTGTTAGGGGTAGTTGCCATCGATCTAATTACTAAAGGTTATTTCATTGGATGTGGTGTTGGTGACTGAAGTTGATGGTGGTCATGGAAGTTGATTATTAAAGGTGATTTTTGCCAGAATTAAAAACTCTAGGTGTTTGTTAGAGCCAGGAAGTTGGTCATTGCACAAAAGTTATCTTGGAGTTTGTTGTTGGAGCTTAGAGTTAATTGTGCAAAAGTGATCGTATATTGAAGTTAATCATGTTCATTCAAAGGTGGTTTGCATTGGAGTTTAATTTGTTATTGATAGTGCTTATCAAAGCCTAGAATTGATATTGTCGAAGTTGGTTGTCGAAATCCAAAGCTTCTTGTCCTGAGTTAATTAGCCGTGTGAAGGTAGTTGACCCTCAGAGTGTGACAATGGTATTTGTTGACAGTGACTAATGGGACGATAGACCCGTTGAAAATAATGGAAAGAGAGGGAGTTGATATAATAAACCAAGTCAAGTACTTCACCAACATTTAAAATCCAATAATGTTGTAGTATATTATATTATCATAATAATAAATCTTCCATATGACAATAAAGAAAATACTCAAACTTAAAAATATTGTAAGATTGGAATTTCTCCCTCATAATGAGAATTCTTTTTTATGAAGACAATCATCCCACTATATCCTCCATTTGCAACAAAATTTGATAAGCACTCTGTTACCTTAGAGTTAAAACCAAAAACCATTTACAACTATTTTGCAAATGGAAGAGATTAAAGTGTATATTAAAACTTTAATGACCAAACTTACATGTATTCCAAACTTTAGGAATATAATTTTTTCTAACAGTGATGATGATGGTAGTAGTAGTAGGATTATGACGTAAGTCATTTAATACAATGAAGGTTAATGAATATTTGAATAATTAATTAGTTATATGTTACAAAACAAAGCAATTTTTTCTTAATAAAATAAAATATAATTAATGTTAGTGGTTAGGTAAAATAAAAGGACACTATATTCTTTTAAAAGATTGTCCTTTTCAATATTTTAATATTGAATATTAATATATAAAATTATTATAAATGATAAAACTATTTTGATTCAATTTAGAAATTTTTTTCTCAAATAACGTAAGTAATGACAAAAATAAGGTTGGGGTCAAACTATTGACAAAAAAAAATAGGGTAGTTTTGGATCCCATAACTTATTTTTTCATTATTTATATTAATTGTGGGTCCCACATCTTCTTTTCTTTTTTATTTTCATATATATGTGTAGGCCCAATACCTTCTTTCTTTCTTTCTTAATTAATTAATTATATGGATCCAATATTAAGATTAAATTAATAAGATACTAATGATATAAAACATTTTCCTAATTTGATTAGGGTAGGTTTTCTGCATTTAATTGGAAATCGAATCATAATTTTTCTTTAAATTATTTCACAATTCTTCTTTTTTCTTTTGCCATAAACATTAAAAAAATTTATTCAATTACCCACATGAGCAATATGCATTTATGATTTCAATTGTTATTATTATTATTATTATTATTATTATTATTATTATTATTATTTTTGGAGTAAGTTTCAATTTCTCTCCGTTATTATTATTACTATATTAATTTGTTTAATAACATATGAAAATTAGAAAAAAAGATATGTATAATTTTGATTAATAAACAATCAAATTAAATTAGGAAAATAAATTTAATAAAAAAATTGAATATTGAATATTAGAAAAAAAAGATATGTATAATTTTGATTGATAAACAATCAAATTAAATTAGGAAAAATAAATTTAATAAAAAAAATTGAATATTGAATATTGTGATATTTAATATATATAATATATAAATAAAGAAAAAGGAAAAAGAATCCATTAAAATTAGAAAGTATTAATTTTAATAAGAAAATATACTTTTAGAATTTGAATATTTAATAAATATATACAAATAAATAAAAAATAAAAATTGAAAATTGATATTAATTTTAATAAGAGAAGATATTTTTAGATTGAAATATTTAATATATATATATATATAATTAAGAAAAGAATAAGATGTAGGACCACACATATATATGAAAATAAAAAAAGAAAAAGAAGACGTGAGACCCACTTGCAATATATATATATAAATAATGAAAAAATAAGAATGAGACTCAAAACTATCATATTTTTATCAATAGAATGACCCTAACCTTATTTTTTGTTATTATTTTCTTCATTTACATTATTTGAGAAAAAAAAGTTACGAATTTAGTGTTCCTGACAATGATATGCTTTTTATAAAACAAAGGTATATTTAAACAAAAATAAATAAGCAAAAGCAAAAGATATTAACAATAATGCAAAGAGTGAGAGCGACGAACCCCTGCCTCCATCTTCAAGCTTCTTGATCAATTCTATAAGTTCTCTCCTCCCCCAACAAAATCCCATACTCTGAGGAACAAGTCGAGAAACAGAGCACCAAAGATGGGTAGTCCTTCTTCTTCTTCTTCTTCGTTTAGTGGATTAACAATGGTGATGGTGGTGATGATGTTGATAACCATCCTCTATTCCAGCCACACCTGCAGAGCTTCGGTTCTGATCAAGGCCAATGCCACGTACGGCGGCGTGATGACAGCGGAGTTGCTGATCTATCCTGATATAACTCGGTATCTCATGTTTGAAGACGCAGAAGCAAAGACTGGTAAGACCAAAGACCAAAACGTCGTAGCTTGTCCCAACGGCGAGGGAAATAGCTTTTCCGGCTGTGGTGGTAGCGCCGGAAATAAAAAAAAATGCAATGCATACGAATACCCCAAAGTTTGCAAATAATCCTTTCAATATGACGCTGTGTTCTTTGCCATGGTATCTTCTGTTTTTTTGTGTTCTCCTGATGTTGAGTTGTTGTTTGTTTGCTTTAATATTTAATCATGTAATTGGTGTTTGTAGTTGTGTTTGTGTGAAAGAAAGAAAAATGAAATTTCTCATCTTCTTTCAAACAGCATAATTTCATAATATGATTGTCATTTTTACCATAGTTAAAAAACAGGTTGAGTTATGTATATATAAAAAATAATAAATTTGACAAAATATTTACCAACATAGAGTAAAATTTTCAGATTATATATAGATTGATAATCTATCCATGGCATTGATAAACAAAGATAGACAATCCAAAATTTTTCTATTTTAAAAATGATCTTAGTTAAACTTACTCTCTTTGAAAAAGAGAATCCAAAGCAAAGAAAAAGCAAAAGCAAACAACAATAATGGAGAGACCATTACTTTCTATGTTCACTGTTTCTATAAGTCTCCCCATTCGCCTACGAACAAACCAAGAAACAGAGAGCCAAAAATGGGTGGCCGTTCTTCATTTTGTGGATTAACAATGGTGGTGGTGGTGGTGGTGATGTCGATAACCATCCTGAGTTCCAGCTACAGCTGCAGAGGTTCGATTCTGATGAAGGCCAACGCCACTTTGGGTAGCGTGATGACGACCGAGTTGATCATCTACCATGATATAACTCGGTATCTCATGTTCAATGGTGCCACCGC
>JBBPDI010098021.1:0-26942 GCA_037974545.1 Cucumis variabilis | reverse complement strand
GAACATTGATCCTTGTATGTCTCTACATACTGTTCAAGACTCATTAAACAACTTAGGATATTAGTTTATTGGATTTGAGTTATTAAGACAAAACTAATAATTTAATCAATAACAACTATTACAATAATAACACTTTATTAATAATGGTCAATGGATTATATTTACAATTTATGAGTTTTAGGACATAAATCCCAACACCTTCAATCTCCGATTCATTTCTTCAATCATCTTTTTCATTTCTTCCATCTATTGTACTTGCGCTCCGATGTCCTTTTCTACTTTTCAATCATGTATTTAGCTTCTTCAAGCTCGAGTCTTTGCTTCTCATTCAAGTCTGCTAGCACAACTCTTGCGGGACTTGGGCTTGGGTCCCCAACCAAGACCTTTTGAGTAACCCGATCGTTATTGAAAATGATCTTGCATATCTCGTCCCTACAGAGTGGCTGAGAACCCTCTGAGGTGGGTTGGGATTGAAGTTTCAACATTTAATTCTGCAACAAATTTTATGTAATTAAGTTATGAATACATAAGTATATAAGACAAAGTTACCACATAAACTTACATGCACATATGTTGCAGTATGCAAAACAAATTGGCCACTTCGAGCATGTGTTTCTCTGAACAACTCTACACGATTGATCGGCTAACCTCGTTCTTCACCGAGCTTGTGCTGTTGTTGTAGAAACGACTTGGACCAGCTACTATGATTGTAAGGCTACTTTTGTCTAGCCGTCTTGTTTGTCCGTGATTGCTCCTACATGAAAATATTTGTTAAAATTGTACACGCATACCTCAAATTAAATAAAACAATGTACCATTGCAATATGTAGATCTCATCTGAAATGCACGACTCAGATAGTGATCGCATAGAAAGTGTCAATCTTCTACACGTCCCACTAATTTGTGCCGTGGGTTGACACGTGCCTATCAGGATCGCTATACGTTTTGAAATATCTGTGATAGTCGCCCCTGAACTCCTTAAAAAATGTGAGCATTTAATGCTAAAAAAAATCTTGTAAGTACTTAATTATTGAAATCAAGCACGAAATAACGCTACTAAGTAAAAAACTTCACACATTAGCTTAGTTTATACTTATGTATGTCTAAACACAAAAACTGTTGGATTTATGTCCTAAAACTCATAGATTGTAAATATAATCCATTGATCGTTGTTAATAAAGTGTTATTTTTGTAATAATTGTTATTGATTAAATTATTAGTTTTGTCTTAATAACCCAAATCCAATAAACTAACATCCTAAGTTGTTTAATGAGTTTTGAACAGTATGTAAAGTCATACAGGGATCAATGTTCAAGATCAGCTTAAAGGGTTTATGGTATAGAGATAAGACTGGATACCTTATCCAAGTAACACTATGGATACAGATCACTTTGCATTTGATACAAATGCAATGATCCAATGCGTTCGTGTAGTTGACATGCGAGTGAGGGTATTCTAGCAATGAGTTTGCATAAGACCGGACCACAAAATAGTAACCATAAAATGTAACTCCGCTAACTAGTTAGATTTCTATTGCACTGAGATGACCAAGGTAACTTAGTCTTAATTCCGAGTGTATTATGAACTTCTGTTTACGAGGGATTGTTCTTTGATTTATACGGGTGAAAGTGACCAGATCGCTAACTTAATAGGTTTATGATTTTAAGGACAAGACCGAGTAGGAAGCTGGAAACATAATTACACAAGATGAAATTCACTCTTTTCCTACTTTAGGTAAGTAAATGAATGTTCCCTTAAATGGTGTCTCCAGGTCTTTAACAGAAGGCCTTACCCTCTTTATGGCATGAGAGGAGTTTTCGTTTATTGATGGGACCATAAATAGGTGTTCATTAGAGGAGCATTGGTATTTAAGGATTAGAAGTAACCTAGGGGTAAAACGATAAATTGACCCAGCTGGTATTACGAACACTCGTGAAGGACTAATTTACTGTTATTGGTCTATATCCATGGACACAAAAATATATCTACAGTGAGAAAAGCTCAGCTGTGAGTCTTTAGTGGTGTGTACACACAGTTAACGAAGATTGATTAATGTGGTTAATGAGTTTAGCCAATTAATCTCACATCATTGTAACTTCTGATTTGTAGGTCCATTAGGTTCCCTTTCTAGCTCGTAAAGGGTAATGAGATTTATTTATATTGGTTATAAATTTAAAATGTTCAAAATTACTTTGTGAATTAGTTTAATGTATAGTGATACATTATAATATAAAGTTTATCAAAATTTATTATATAAATTTAATTTTGGATATGATTCAAAATTAATTTATGAGAGACAAAATCTTTGAATGAGTTCAAATATTAATTTAATGTGAATCAGATTCATATTAAAATAACCAAAGAGAAACTTATATTTGAATATGATTCAAATTTAATTTAAGTTATATATAAGATATTAAATTTAGCTATTAATTAATTGGAGAATTAATTAATAGTTTAGTTTTATTTAAAAATCTATAAGATGTTGGAGAGATATTCATTCAAATAAGATTTGAATGAAATATTAATTAAATTATATTTAATTAATTATTAACTAATTGATTAATTTTTCATTAATTAGTAGATTTGATAATAGAATCTCATGATTGTCTCGTACTCCTTTTTCTATTTCAAGAAAGAAAGAAAATTATAAATATCTAGAAGAAAACAATTTTCTTCAACGAATTTATATAAAAAAAAAGAAGTCAATGCTTTTGCTCTCTACAAATGCTTTTACTCTCCACAAAGAGAAAACAATTTCTCTCAAATATCTCTAAACCTTTTTCTATCCCAATCATCCCATAAACTATTCTCATCCCAAAGGATAGGGAGGTATCCGATGGGTGGTGTCCTAATTTGGAGAATTAATTTTTAGATTCGGAGACACAAACAAGTAAATTTTTCTTTCTCTAATCTATAATTAGAAAACATGTTTAGCCTTTAAGTTTTATTAACAAAACTAGTTTCTTAATTATTTTTGCCTATGTACTGGAATTTTGAGATTTCCAAATTAAATTGAGAAATGGTTGTGTAAAATCTTTCGCTGTCTTAGGGTTTTTATCCCTTCAAAAATAAATTCACTACTGAAGTTATCTGTAGAGCATCTTTCATCACCTCAATGTAATCTCGCCCAACATCAGTCCACTTAAGGCAGCAGACCGAAAATATATCTCTCACACACACTTGAATGGTGTTGCTCAACCTTACAACACGTGAAGATATTATTGACTTCTTCGCTCCTAGGGATATGGTAATTGGAATTTTACCATGCTTATGAACGTACTCTCCAATTCCAAGTTTCAAGACTGTTGATGTCTCCTATGAGTCGGAGATGGTTAAGTCACATCTGCTGAAGAAAACAAGTTTTGTTAGAAACAAATTAAAACTAAATTACCACTTACCCGAAGTGTCGCCCACCGAGGACCATCCTTTCGCATTGTTGAACTCGTCGTCGAACTATAGAAAGAGAGCAATATTTATCTCCTCAAAAGTGGCCAGTAATGATGACATAGTACCTGTGGACATAAAACCCAAAATTAATTAAACAAATACAAGTACATGAAACTGAATGCATAAAATAATGAAATTTGTGGATACGTGATTCTTCATTATCATTCGAAACTACTTTAAAAGCTACCTAACACTTCAAACCCTCCCAAACTACTAACAAATTTAAAACTAAGTTTGCATTAAAGAGGCTACCATAACTGTAGGATAGCCGTAAGAAATCAACAACGAATTACTACAAACTTTACAAGCTTTCTAATAGTTCTAACAAACAAAAATACTAAGGGTGTGTTTGGGGTGGAGATTTAGGGGGATTAAGAAAAGGGTTTTGGTCTAAACAAGGGTTTGCAAAATTGGGGATTAGGGTTAAATAACTCTACAAATTTCCCTATTTCATATTCTCATAACCTGTTGTATACCCTTATTATCCCTACGATTTTTCAACTTGTTTTCCCCCATTTTCCTCTTTAATTCGACTGATTTTCTTCCACATTCTCTCCTTTGTTCCTATTTTTCCGTTGTATTTTCCCTTTCTCCTCCATTGTGAATCGAATTTACATAATCTTCTTCGACTTCTTTCCTCCCCTTTTTGATTTCTTCCTATTTTATCGTCATATTTGATTTTGTTCCGTTCTGTTAGTTTTGTGATGGTTGCATTTTGACGCTGCCTCTGAAACACTTCTCATCCTCTCCACAATAAGTTTCGTTGGCCAGTTGACGCTTACGTGTGTTACCTTTGAAACGATATCCTTTCTCTCCATATTTCCATTAAAGGCTTTGCTTTTTAGATGTCGTCGCCTCGATGAACCCTTGCTGCTCCCCAACCCTTGACAGATGCTACACGTACTTGAATGGAAGTCGAGTAGGGGGACAACAAGGCATGGCAGGGGTCATCGATCACCATCCAAGGTATGTTTAAGCCGATGATGAGTCCTATGGTAGTCACTCTCTAATGCATTTTTCACATCATCACTAATATTTGCTTATATATTTTTTTGGTATATTTTGAACTTTGTTGTTTGGTCGGTGATGAGTCCTACAGTGGTCACTTTTTGATTTAATTAAGGTTGGTTTCGATTAATTTTCTAAATACACTGTTGTGTGAAATTTTATGCCTTCGGTTTTGTGAACTCTGTGTTTCATTTTATTCCTTTGGTTTTTTGAACTCTAATTTTCTGCCTTTGGTTTAGTCTTCGACCGCATTCCATTCATTCCATTACTACCTAGTTGTCATTTTTGTGCTTTGTTCGATTTTTTCATTGTCAAACTTTTTTTTCTTAACTATACGTTTGTAGCATTTTGTATTTTGTAATGTTTGTCTGCATTGGGATGAAAATGTCATTATGTTTCACTGCATATTCTGTTTGCTTTTGTTCCATTCCATTCTGGTTTATGCATGTTGATTCTTCATAATAATGTCTAATCCACCACTCTATGGTGCTTATGTCAATCTTGTGATCTCTATTCTGTAAGTATAAGTGTAGTTTTGCATACTTAATTGCCTAATCTTTTTATTTAGGTCTTTAACTTTGACTATCATGTTGTATTGCCACCTTCAATGGTCATATGCGCTATTTGCTGGGATTATATGGGATTGTTGTTGGTCTTTAATGTTTCCTACCTTATTTAATACTATCTACCATTTACTATATATATACGTCCCTTCCTCCTTGTTCCATTGCATCCTCGTCTTATGCATTTTGCACTGATTTCTACCTCTTTGGTATGTTTATGAAATGTTTGCTTTCTTTGATTTTGTAAAAAATGGTACTATATGCTTTTGTTCTTCATCACAACCCCCTCCTCTGTTTTCTCTCTCTCGATTTCATCACTATGTTTACTTGTCTCTTTTTTTACTATTTCATCCTTATTGCAATTGTGTACCATGCTTTATTATGGTGTTAACTTCTCCCTCATTTGATCACTTTATCCAATCTATGCTTTCATGAATTACATCACACTCAGTTGTACTTACAGAATAGTTTAACCACTATAAACGTGTAGCACTTTATAGTGGTCAAGTGTAGCATTTGATAAAGCACTCTATGGTGCTTATGAATGGTTTGCTTTCTTTTATTTTGTATAAAATGGTACTATATGCTTTTGTTTTTCATCATAACTACCTTCTCTGTTTTGTCCCTCTGGGTTTGATCATTGTTTTTAATTGCCTCTTATTCTGGTTATTTCATCTTTATTGCCATTGTGTACCATGCTTAATAATGGTGTTAACTTCTCCCTTATTTTTCCACTTTTTCCAGTTTATGCATTCATTAATTACAACACACTTAGTTGTATGTTTACGAACTTTTTGCTTTCTTTTATTTTCTAGAAAATGATACTTATGCCTTCATTCTTCACTATCATGTTCTGTCATTGTTTGCTTTGCATTTCGTTCTGATGTCAAGTCCACTACACGAAATCCTACTGCAAAGTCATTCTTCTTGAATGCCTTTGCGGGAATTTCTTAACTCTGAGGCTACTTTTCCACCCTCACATTATGTACGAACGTTTGTTTTTTATTTTTCCTTTTCTACGGACCTATGAATTTGTAAGGTTCTCTTTCAGTTAAGGTACGTTCAATATAAGCTTTTCTTTCTCTTACCATTACGTTTATACCAATCATACATTTTTTTCTAATATTTGGTTTTTTATTTTCAAGTTCTATCATTTAAAAAAATCATATACGAGGTACTGTATTTAAAACCACATACATTTTAAAGTGCTTCTATTTATCATTTAGTTATTTGAATGTTGTAATAAGTTCCTTGGGTTCCTTCAGGTTTATCACTTTTTGTTAATATTTGGAATTGTATTGTAAACAGTCATTTCCTTACTTCTTTCATTTCGTAATACTATCTTAAGCATCGTTTCTTTTATTGATTCATTTACATATTGCCATAAACGTGTCAACCTATGACACCACTTTCTTAAGTCATTACTTTTGGTTATAATGAAAAAAATCATTTTTACAACTACTTGTGTATTGATTTTAAAAAGTCTTTACATAAAAGCAACTTTTCATACTATGTTCGACTGTATTGAAAAAAAAGAATCCTAAAGTTGAGAAAATAATTTTTTTTTCATAGCACACCATTTTTTTTCAAATCAACGAAGTGTAGTTAATGGGGTACATGATATTTGGAAAATTAGTACACAATTACAAATATGTGACGAAATTCATTTAGAATCATACATTAAAGAAAAAGAAAGTGTTTATTTTTCAATCAATAGAACCATAAAACGTCAAAATAGGTCTAAGATGCACATTAGGTTGGTTTAATAAAAAAAAGGGCTTTATAACGTAAACATTCTATTACACACACATTACCAAGTTCAAAATTATAGAAATGTGTAACTCGTTAGTTAGTATAACGTATAGGAAAAACATGTTCAAAATTTCTCACATACACAATTGCTTTTACGAACTTGTTTTTCATAATGTATTAAAGGGAGCCACAAAATGACCCACCCATTCGAAAATTTGTTGCATAGTCTAAACAAAAGATATAACAAAATTATGTTCACAATCTAAAAAAAATCTTCTAACACTTTTGGAAATTATGTGCAAATTCGCAAAATTGTTTTCATTTGTATGTTTCTTACACGATTTTTTTTCAAGGAGCCCTTCAAAATTTTACATAGCCAAATTATGGCTTGAACAAATTTTCAACATTCATAAACCTATAGTCAAAGTAAGTGATTAGGTTAACCAATTTCGTTTTTAATGAGCTCATAAGGTTTCTTTCCAACAAGGTGTCGATATAGACTTTCTTATGGACAAACACAAATTTGCGTCCGTACTATATGTGTTCATAACATCCCAACGTCAGTTACTGCTAATGTTGGAGTTGTTACAGAATGACACAAAGAGGATACTGCATGTACCACATGACACATGATTAGGCAATTAGCGTATTTTCACATGATTCAGACCTAGTGTGTTAGAAAAGTACGAGAATGGATCGAAGATGTTTCACTATTTTGTGTCATCTACTTAGGACCATCGCTGGATTAACGTCGACGAAAGTCATCGATGTTGAGGAGATGGTGGCGATGTTCCTCTACATACTTGCGCATGACGTGTAAAACCGTGTGATTCAAAGGGAATTCATGTGGTCAGGTGGGACAATTTCGAGTCATTTCAACATGGTGTTGAGCTATTAAAAAACCACAACCAATGACAAACGGTTGTACAAATCCAAGATGGATGTGGTTTGTGATCCATGTTCCTTTCTCCAACTATGTACTCCAACCCATTGAACGTACAATCTAGTCATTAATCATTAGTTATACATTACAAATTTTTTTTGACGTATTAGATGACATGTATCAAAGTAAATGTTTCAACAAATAAGTGGCCTAGATATAGAACACGAGAAGGCGAAGTGGCCCCAAATGTCCTCGGTGTATATGATACAAAAGGTGATTTTATTTTTGTATTAGATGGTTGGAAAGGATCAGCTGCAGACTCACACATCCTTCGAGATGCCATTTCAAGACCAAACGGACTTAGGGTGACAAAGGGTAATTACTTGCAAAATTGTGTATAGTTGTGCTACCTAGTCGATGGCAAGTACCCAAATGCTGAGGGTTTTCTGGCACAGTACAAAGGGCAATGCTACCACTTACAGGACTGGCGTGACACTGAGAATGCACCATCAACATCGAAAGAGTTCTTTAATTTGAAGTATTCTTTTACACAAAATGTAATTGAAAGAGCATTCGTTGTCTTAAAGAGTCAGTGGACAATACTGAGAGGAAATTCGTACTACCTTGTAGAAGTCCAATATCGTACGATACTCTCATGTTGTCTATTACACAACCTCATCAATAAAGAAATGACGAACTTCGATATACCTGACGATGTAGATGAGGGTGATTCAACCCACACGATTACTGTCAGGGATGATATACGCTACATAGAGACCTCTAACGAGTAGAGTAAATGGAGGAACGAGCTTGTAGATGAAATGTTCAGTGATTGGGAGTTGCGCAACCAGTAGCACAACTAGTGTAGCCATATTGAATGTTTTATGCAAAATTTGATTGTTAGTGATTGACTTGCATCTTTTTTTGTCATATTTTTACGAATTTGTTTTTATCGAATCTATTGGTTTACCAAGGTTACGAATGACAATATGTTTGTTTTCTAAATGTGTAATGTATTATATGTGTTTATGTTGTAATCGTAGTGAAATTAATGGAACTAATATGTTTACATTCATTTTATAGCATGACAACTTCAGCAAGACTGCTAAAGCACAATTGGTCGAAAGAGGAGAAGCCAACCCTCGTCAAGTTAGTCAATGTCGGTGGTTGGAGATCCGACAACGAAATCTTTAGATTAGGTTATCTTAGTCAGCTCGTAAGAATGATGGTCTGTAAGAGCCTAGGATGTAACATCTAGGCAACAACTATCGATAGCCGGATAAAATTACTGAAGAGAACGTTCCACGCTCTAGTGGAGATGCGTGGCCTGTCTTGCAATGGCTTCAGATGGAATGATGAACTGAAGTGCATCGTTGCGGAGAAGGATGTGTTTGATGATTGGGTAAAGGTACATTATTATTTATGTTAACTTTTCTTACAGTATAAGCGACAATAGTACTAACAATATTTTTTGTACTTGAACAGGGTCATCCGACCGCGAAGGGACTCCTAAATAAATCATTTCCCCACTATGATGAACTTTCCTACATCTTTGGCAGAGATCGTGTGACGAGAATCAAACGGAGACATTTTTTGACGTCAGCTCGAATGTCCATGGAGTTTACGAGGGGTTTATCGCTGATGATGTCAACGTTATGAAGTTTCATACAATGTACAATCAGGGACTAGATATGTCTCCTGACGAAGTAATGAGCACATGAACCGCTCGCAGAAGTATGGTAGGAATGTTTCTAGTGGGTCTAAGCAGAAACATGGAGGATAGTTAGTAGAAACTGGAGACGTAGTTCACAATGCAATTGAAAACGACAATGAACAACTTAACCGTATTACAGATTGGCCCATCCTAAAGTTGTAAGATGCGAGCACAACACGGCAAGAGGTTATTCGACAGTTACAGGCCATCCCCGAGCTAACTATGATGATAGGTGTCGCTTAATGCGTAGACACAACGTCGAAGACATGAAAGGATTCCTCGATGTACCCAACAAAATGAAGTTCCCATTATGTAGCGTGATTCTCCACGAAAACCTTTGACTTGTTTTCACTATCTTCTATTGTCTTTTCTGTTTGCTTTCTTAATTTGCTTACTTCATGCTTTTTTGCACTTTTATCGTATGTATTCTTACTCCACTATAATGTTAATGACCGTATGTAGTGAACTTGGTTTTTTCAATTTCATTCAGCGCAAAATTTTTATTTCAATGCTCTAACAAATTTTAAAGCATTCAGTGAAGATTTTTTATTTCAATTTCATTCAGCGCAAATTTTTTTAATTTCATTCAGTGTGATTCTCCATGAAAACCCTTGACTTGTTACTTGTGCATGATAGAATTTTTTTTAAGGGCCCCCACCCTAACTGCTTATAAAACAAATGTTTCACTAATCCCAGGATCCGTAAGAAAAAATTGCAAAACGTGTTAAAAACATAACATGGTTTATTACAATTACATATATTAATATTGTTTATTTAAAAAAATAATATGATTTAATATAATGACATATATTAATATTCTTTATTTTATAAAAAAAATAATTCTCACAAATCCATAATCCTCCTTCTAAACGCATATTATCATAATACTACTAGGGGTGTTCATGATTCGGTTCGATTCAGTTTCAAGCTGAAATCGTACCTAACCACAAAATACAAAAAGTCTCATATGAAATTGAATCAAACCACACATTTATGTCAAACCAAATCAAAATCGAACCGTATATGCAGTTCGATTTTGGTTTGATTTAAATCTCAGAGAATCTCAGGCTACCAAAGCATCAAGTTTGACACTTTAAGGAAATAATGGCGAGCAGCAGTAAGGAAATAATGGCAAGCAGCGACAACGAACAATAGAACTCGATCTCTCTCTCGATTTCGTCTTCTTCTCTTTTAGTTCTGTGATTGAAAGAGTGAAAAGGGTTTATGTGTAGGGACGCTTCTGACGTAGGCCAAAAATGTCAGGAAAACCCCACTAGTCTCGACACTGTTAATGAAACGTTGGTAGTAAAGCCTCCAAATACCGACGATTCACTAATGGCATTGGGAATAATTATTCACAGTCTTGATGCCATGCAACTCACGTCGGTAGAAAGGTAATATATTGTTTAATTGTTTTACTTCCTCCCACGCCGTCTCAGAGCACGTAGACAATATGTACCCACGTTCCTAACGTCATGCAAACCACGTCAGAAGAAATGTAATACATTCTTTACGTCAGAAGAAACGTAATATATTCTTTACTTCTTTACTTTCCATGACGCTTCATTTGTTAACGTCGACAATTGGGAAGCCAATCTAGACATTACTCATTAATGCGTCGGGAAAAGTAAATATATATTTTATTGTCTCTGACATCAGCGTTGACAACATCGAGGATGGTCTGCCTTCGCCTGACGTTGATAATAATATGTCAGGATAAAGCAAATATATCTACATACACATTACTGCATCGGTGGAATGACCATTTCCTGACGTTTCTTTTGTTTGTCAGGAGAACTTCGATTTCTTGTAGTGTCACTTATTCAACTCCAATCCTCTCCTCTTATTTATCACTTTAATTGAAGGATTGTTTGTGTGAAATGTCATCATGCTTCCTTTTGAATTGACTCAATCTTGTTATTTATTCTATCTAATAGTAGAAGTTCTTGATTAACATTATAAATTTATTTGGTTGATTAGAACCTTAGACAAGCTCTTTCCACTAAACTTCAAAGTGAGTGAAGTAGGTGAAAATTGTAACATAAATTTTAACAAAGTTTATCAGATTGAACGAAAAAGAAAAATCTTGGAAGATGGTATTCCAAGTAGTCTAACTCTTTAAGGTGAAGTGGGTCACAATTCTCAAAATTATGATTGTTGATGAAGATAACGAATGTGAGAAATATTTTGAATTCTTCAAAAATCTTGAGTAAAAGTGGGGTTTGTTGAGTTTTAGAAAAATATTGGAATGAAAATTGTCTCAAATTGAAAAAATTGAAGGAAGTTGTGAGCTTCAAGCACTATGAAAGGAGTTAATGTCTTTGGTTTTAAATCATCATAATTTAAAACGCTCTAATCTTAGGTCTACTGACTTTAGTTAAATTCTTTTTTGTATTCTTTAATTTTATGATTTCCTTTAAAATTTCTCTATTTAAGGTCAATAATCTATGGGATCAATCACATGTTAAAATCAACTTATTAATGTGTATTGATTAACAAATACTTAAGTATAAAATAATCACAATAATAAAAAAAAAAGATTACTTTGATAGCTTAATTCGTATCGGAGTGCATTAATAATGATTATGAGGTTTGTAGTTTTCAAATCCTCTCATCCTAATTGTACTAGAAAAATACTTCAAACATATAATCGATAGGATCGAGAGATAGATTTCATGGTGTTTCCTGCATATAATTCAATTAATGGAAGATATATTTTGGAGATTTCTACTTATTAGATTAATCAATTCTTTTATTATTTCAACCTAGACTTTTATTTTAAATTAAATTGACATAAATTTTGACTTATCAACATCCTACATATAATTTTCTTTCTAATTAATCACAGTATGCAAACTTTACCATCAATCACAGTTAACATATTATAATAAAAAGAGTACAAATAAAGTTAGGATGAGTTATAGGGTTTAGGGTTATGGTTGTGTATCTAATCGTCATGTCTCGCCCCGTAATTCTAAACCTTGGTTTCAGTACACAAAGCGACCTCAGCATCCCTGGTGCATCAAAAGAAACACCAGAATACTCACTTTTATATCATTGAATCCTAGCTTAATCTCCTAGTTCCAACTTGACCTTTTCAACTACTAAGCGATAAGAAACCATACAACACAAGATATTAACAAAGACTTCTTTTATTACGTAACATCATCATGCATTCCAAATATGCATATTACATACTTTTTTTACTACAAATACTTAAAATAAACATTTCGGGCCCTCAACATAAGTCAAATACTTAGTGAGTGAGATTTTGAAAAATCTTTTCGGGCATACAACACGTAAATTCATTTTCAATAACGCGCTTCAACGCCTCACTCAAAATCATAAATCAAAAAGCACTCATTAACTTCCTCTTATTCCTTTCGCCAAGAACATGAACCATTTCTACAAATAGACTAGTGAGATTCGTTTCACCAACATCCCTTGGAGAATTTCTTGGTTCATTTCTCGTTGCTTAGGCTACTAACTCAATACGCGTTTTTCAATGCATTGGCCAACTTCTTATCACCATGTGGTCCTTTTACCCCATGGTTGCCTTGACTCATTATGTGCACACAATATCTAGCTCCTTGATAAGAATAAAGCTAATGGTTTACTCTCATATATATCATACAATCATCAAACATGAAACTTTAACTTAAAAGCTTTACTTTAGAAATCATGCTTCTCATAAACATTAATGTGTATTACAACAATGCAAGACAACATGAAACTTAAAAGGAAAATTTTTAAAATCTTTAAACATCTTTAGAAAACCACACACAACACACTAAGTATCTTTCTCTCAATGTCTAATCCAAGATCTTCTTCTTCTTGCCTACCTAAAGCATCTTCCGTAGAATAACTCTAAGAGATTTCAACAAAACATTGCTTTCTTCTAACTTTTCACTTCTATTTATACTAATCCTAAATTGGATTAGTCACTCTTTAAGTTCTCTTAGTTTGTCCACTTCTACTTGAAGTGTTACACGTGTAGGTTTAATGTTCCTCTTAGTCATGCTTAAATTTAACCTTGACACGTAGCGCACTAATTAAGCACAACTAGAAAATTTCCTCGAAAATTCATATCTCTCTCTTTGCCGGCTTCATCTCGCGTTGAACATCAAAACGCCTTCTTCCTTCATCGCGATTCATCAAAATGCCTATCTCCAAAACGATTCCTTCCAAATATCCTTCTAATAAACTCTTATTTCAAAGTGATCCTTCTAATCTAGACTTGGGTCTCACACTAATAATAGACGTTTGTGAATTTTAAAATGCATCTAACAGGTCATGTGAACTTTCTAAATTTGCTTAATAGGTCTATCATGTGTTGATCAATTTTTTTTATAACCTAATGAATTTAGGAGTTTAATAAAAAATATAACAAATCGATAAAATATTTACGTTGTATAGAACAATTCTAAAAATGAGAAAAACTTACAGACCCACAATGAAAAATAAAAAAATGTCCTAGTCAAATGTGATTAATTGGTCACACGTGCAGGCTCGTAATCTTCTTCTGTGAACGATCATGTACTACAGTGTAATGCCTAAAAAATTAAGGTATATTGAATTTAATTATCTTAATTTTATTTAATTATGTTGGAACTATTGAACGTTAATTTTAAATATTTGATTTAGAATTGATGGTTTTATGGAATTATAATAAATTAAATATTTGTTGGTTGAATATTTAGTTAGGAGAATTAGATTTTTGGTGCCGATGAGATTGAATTTAATTAACTAATTTGGATGTTTATTCAATTAAATGTAAGAGTAAAAATTTTTGTTAGAGATTTAATAATTATTTGTACATGTAGTTATATAATTATGAGGAACATTTTTAAAAATAGCAAAATAAATTAAAATCTTTACCATCTATAATCAAAATTTTGGATTCTATCACTATCTATCAATGCTACTGGTAAAGGCATATCAGTGGTTATCAATGTTTATTATTGATAAAATTTGAAAATTTTGCTATATGTTGTAAATATTTTGTTAAATTTGTTATTTTTTACAATTCTCCAAATTATTATATAAAAATAATTATATTTATGAAAAATTAATTATTATGAAAGATAATAAATTATTTGGGAAAGATAAATATTGATTGTGGAAAGAAGTTCATATGATTGGATAAATAAGGACAAAAAAAAAATAGAAATAAAATTTACTTAAAAGGAAAATTGATAATTATATATATTGGAATATAATTATTGGAAAACGAAATGTAACATTTCAAATCTTTAAGGAGTTTTTATTAATTATGTTTAAATTATTTGAGTGTTATATTAAGGACTAGAGCTAAAATTTAATTATTGGGTTAAGATAATTCAGGTTAAAATTTATGATATCTTGAAATAATTGATTTATTGGAGAAGATTTGGTTAATGAAGAGAATTGAGGATTTGAGTTAATTTGGGATCTTGAAAGAAAAAGTTGATTTTTGTGGTATTGGAATTAATTAAGTGTGTATATATATCTATATATATATATATATATAAGAATTTGGATTTTGGTGGAATATGATATTAATTATTTGGTTTTATACAAATAATTAATATAGAAAACTAAAGTTAATTATATGATGGAATTTAGTTATAATTGTTTGGATAATAAGATAACCAATGAGAATAGATGGTTGATGATAAGATGATGTATTTAATTAGGGAGAGAATAATGGTTTAAATAAATATATTGTTTATTATATATTTTGGTAAAAGATTCTACTACTGGACCTTCGAATTAAATTTTAAGAGTTGCATGTATTTTGTGATTATGCATTGATAGTAGCTAAAAATGCATAATGAGACGTTGTGGTTGTTGACCAATGTTACATGATGATTAAGCATTCTTTATGGATTTCATGCTTCATGAACTGTTATGATTTATGGATTGTTATGATTAATGATTCATGCCATGTTATGTTAATTGTTACATGCTTTTAGATTGTGGTGTATCTGTTAACTTTGGCTATTAACTTTTTACCTCATCTGTATTATGTTCCTATCTATGGGGTCACTCGCACGACTAGGGTGTTCCTACAGGACCACTCGCACGATTAGGCGTGTACCTATGGATCACATGCACAGTTAAGGGACAGTTATACTGTGTATATGGGGTCACTTGCATGACTAGAATTGTTCTGATAGGACCACTCGCACGATTAGAGGTGTACCTACACATCACAAACATGTTTATAGAGTATGTCCCTATGATCACTCCACGATTAAGGGTGAACTTGAACATGTTCCTATGGGCCACTCGCACGATTAGGGGTGTTCGTACGATTTCACTTGCTCAGTGTATATCGCGATCACTCACACGACTAGGGGTGTTCTTATGGGATCACTCGCATGATTAGAAGTGTTCATACGATCTCACTCACCCATGTGTGCTTCGTTGAACACACAATGTTATGATTATGTTTCTAATCAGAAATTAATAGATCACCTAGCGGGACCAGTAGTAAGTTCCTTACTGAATATATTTTGATATATTCACTCTTTTCTATGTTTAATATTCAGGCAAATGTATACGATTTGGAAAGCTGGCAAGCAATAAGAAGGATCCATGGCATGCTATATGGGAACTTAGTTATGCTTTCGTGTCTATTTATATGTTTTTCCAGTATTTTAAGTTTTAGACATGTTATTTAAGATTTTTGCTTATTTATCTATTTTTATTTTCTTTCAAATTGTTAGAACTCGCGGGTCATGTTTTTATGGTGTTTTATTGAATTTTCAAATTTTATGTTTTACGAAGAGTTATTTGATATTAATTTTATAAAGATTTTAGTCATCATCTTTTCAAGAAAGTGTCTTTTGATATTTATTTTTTGAGTAATGACCTCAGTTTAGTATAAAAATTTGGGTCGTTACATATAGTCATGATACACAATCGTATAGTTTTTTTAACAATGGAGAAAAAGGCTTCAAATTTAACGATTTTGTTGACCATGCTAAACGATTGTGTTGACCATAGCAATCGATCAAGTTGATCATGAAAAACGGTCGTGTTGATTATGGTTAGAAATCTTGTAGTCCAATGTAAATGATCGTTAAACACTTTAAATCTAAATATTGTATTGACCATGCAAAACAATCGTGTTGACTATGGTAAGAAATCGTGTAAACTATATCAACACGATTGTGTAGTTCTTTTTAAACAATGAGAAAATGGTTTCAAATTTAAACGATTGTCTTGACCATGAAAAATATTCGTGTTGACAATGGTAAATGATCGTTTAAATCATGTCAAAACGATATTTAAATGATTTTGATATTCTTGAATATAAGGAAGATGAAGTAGCTTCAAAGAATTTTTTTCAAAAATGATGAAGATGAAATAGGAGATTTAAACAGAAGAATAGATCGTTAAAAATATGAGAAAGAAAATCTGAAAGAGGAGATGAAGAAATCTAGAAGAAAAGATGAACAAATCACAAAGAAGAAGAAGAAAAAGAAGTGACGAATCATTTGCAATATTCAAAGAAAAATATGAAAATTATGAAAATATTTTACCAACTTTATGGGCTTTTATTTTTTTTTCCACATGAAAGCCATAAATATTTTTAGGTTTTTACATTTATGTAGATTAACCATGAACTTATTAAGTTCACCGAACATTTCATTTTATGTCCTTAATAAATTCATGATTTTTTCTAAAATAAATTGTTAAATAAGTCAGACACAAAATCCCAAGTTTATGAATTTATTATAAATTAGTTCGAAGACATATAAGATAATATTTTTTAAAACTTGCAAATACAATAAAGTCTATCAATGATATACTTAGACTCTTTTAAACCTATTTTAAAATCTTCAAAGGTGATAGACTATTATGGTTTATCAGTGATAGACCAATATTTGCAACATGATCTATCATTGATAGACTTCTATCGTTGATAGACTTTGATAGATTTTGTTATATATTTGGTACTTTTTAAAAAAATATTGGTATATACTTAATTATTTTAAATCTAATTGCTAAATTTGTAACTATCCCTTTAAATTTCTTTAACTTTAAATGTTGACATGACATTTTTAAAATTTTAAAAACAATTTAAAAATTTTCATTTACTTATGGAGAATTGTCAAAAATTATAAATTTGATAAAATATTTACAACGTATAGCAAAAATTTTGGATTCTATCAATGATAAACACTGATATGCTTCTATGAGTCATATTGATGTGATAGAAGTCTATCAGGGTCCGTTTAGTAACGTTACTGTTTCCTATTCTCTGTTTCTTGTTTCTTGTTCCATGTTCCCAATTTCCTGTTATTTTTTTAGAACAAGAAACAGGAATGTGTTTGGTAACTGTTTCTTGTTTCTTGAAAAAAAGAAAAAGAAATAGAAACAGAAAATATGTTTGATAATTGTTTCTTGTTTCTTGATTCTTGATTTTCTTTGAGATTTATTTTTTATTTTATTAACATTTAATTCAATTAAACATCAACAAAAATAAATGTCCTTCATGAAACATAAAAAAATAAAATTATCAAACGTAGATAGGAAGGTTTTCTTGTAATTTTATGGAGAACGAGATAAAGATTGGAATCTGAAGGACAAAGCTGACGAGAGGAAGACGAAAAATTCACGACGAAGAGGAGGACCGAAACCCACGACAAAGATAAAGATAAAAACTCACGACTAAAACATAGATCTGGCAAAAACCCACAAATTCGACGAAAACCCACAGTAAAAAACACAATTCATATAAAGAGGAAAAGAAAAATCCATATCCAACGTAGAGGAGGGTGTCGTGTAAAGGAAGACGATGAGAGGCGAAGAGAAAGACAATGAAGACGATGAGAGGAAAAGAAAGAGGATGGTTATTTAATTTAGAAAAGACGATAGAGATAAGAGGAAGAAAAAGGAAACCACGTGGAGAGTGGTTATTTAGGAAAAAGGATGGAAATAAAAGGAAGAAAAAGGAAATCACGAGAGGAAAATGAAATAGAAAAAGAATCAAAAAAAAGGAAAAGGAAACCAATAAAAAGAATTGAGAAAAAGAAAAAGGAAACCAATAGAAGTAATTGAGAAAAAGGAAAAAGAAACCAATAGAAATAATTGAGAAACGAAAATGGGAGAAACTATTTTTTTTGTTTCCAATAATTTCTTATGAAATGAGAAATGTTTCTACTTTTTTTTAGAACGAGAAATAGGGAACATTACTAAATACCTCCGTTTCTTAAAAAATGAAAATAGAAACAGGAAACACGGAATTGGAATGTTATCAAATGGGCCCTCAGTGTCTATTATTGATAGAATCTAGAATTTTGTTATATATTGTAAATATTTTAGTTTATTTTGCTATTTAAAGAAATATTCATTTACTTATGAAAAATTTTCAAAAATAGAAAATTTTACAAAATATGTACTACAACCTATAGAAATTCTATCTGATGGAAATGGAAGACATGTGCAGTGGAAAATAAGAATGGATTTTTACTCTAATTACAACTAATTAACATGCAACCCTAAACTAAAGAATTTAGAGTTTAGGGAATATTATCTTTGATGCCTTCCAAGATCCTTGATAAATAATCACTTACACAAATCGAGATAACCACTAGAATTTACCTACTATCCTCAAGACAAAGAATCGGGTTATGGGACCCAATTTGATATTGAAAAAACAAGGAGATAAAAGGAAATTGGAAGGTCTAAATGGTTGTTTGAGAATTTGAAGTGTAACAAATTTGCAATTTCTAAAATTACAAAAAATGGCAAAAGATCTTTCAACAATTGAAACCACCCATATTTATAGCTTAATTACATGCAAAAATGCATATAATTAAATTACCAAATCTCAACACCTATTATTCCACTAACAATTAGTGGAACTTAGTGGGCTAGGTGTCCACATCTCATGTAGCCACATATCCCACTAAGTGTTAGCGGGATTATCCAACAAAATGGATTTTTCTACTAACTTAGTGCAAGGGTAAAATGGTCATTTTATCTTTAAGTCAAAAGTCAAACTTTGACTTTTCCAAGTCAAAGGTCAATATTTTGACTTTTTACCATTTTGTCCTTCTTGACTAATTCCGACCTCTCGAGTATGAATCTACATTCATTTTTTTAAAATTTAAATCATAATTGAATATAAGACCGGTCAAAGTTTGACTTTTCAAGTCAAAAGTCTACATTTTGACTTTTTACAACTTTGACCATTTCCATTAATTCCAAGCTTCCTAGTATGAATCCGTATTCATATTTATAGTATTTAAATCTTATTTAAACATAAAGCTCTATTTCTAATTTAAAAACCGATGGCTATATCACATATGCTTGTCGGTTTCTCTCTCTTCTTCCATTTCGAACAATTCAACTTATTCCATCACACTGTTCTAAGTTTATTCCATATGAGCTAGTAGGGGAAACTAATGGACCTATAGATCATGGGCTCCAACGATTAAGATTAACTAGCTAAACTCTTTTGATCGAGTTAATCAACTTTGTTAACTAACGAGCCATTCCACTAAAGTCCTGCAATTGCACTCCTCTCACTATAGATATATTTGTGTTCATTTGGTAAAACCATGATTAGTAAGTTAATCCTTCACAGGTTGTTCGTAACCTCGGCTGGGTCAAAATATCATTTTACCTCAAGACTACATCTTACTTCTTAAGTTCCATTAATCCACCATTGAACAATTGGTTTAAGATCCAACCTATAAACTCAATTCCTCTCGAGCCAATCAGAGGGTAGGGTTCCTTGTTCAAGACTTGGATTCAGTGCTTAAGAGAATAACCTATCTACTAACCCTAAAACGGGTAGGAGTGAATTTCGTCTTGCATCCTATGTCCCCAGCTATCCACTTGATCTTACCCCTAAAATGGAAGGCTTATTAGGCCAACACTGATGAGATGCTCTCACCTATGCAAATCTAAGGATAATCTCGTGTGAACAGGAGTTCATAATTAGCTCAAGATGAAGATTAAGTTACCTAGGTCATCAATAATCGAGATAGTCAGTTTTAAACAGTAAACGGTGTTATAACGTAAAAGTGACTATTTCATGTGTCTACATGAATGATTCAGGATCACCTCGTTTGTACTTACTACAAAATGGGCCGCATCCATAGTTTATCTAAATAAGGTGCCCAACCATTATTCATATACTATAGACTATTTAGGTTATATACTCGAACTTGATCCACGTTTATGTCTCCACATAAAGTTCAAGTTTACTCAAAAATAGTCTCGGGACTTAATTTATTGGATTTAAGATTATAATATTCAATTTCTCAATAACGACTTTATTCAATAGAATATGATTACAAACTATGAGTTTTAGAACAAAAAATTCCAACAAACTCCCACTTGGACTAAAACTCCTAGTGGGATAAAACAATGTTGAATTTAACCAAGAGAGAGTAAAATAAACACACACATAATAACTATGGCACATGCCCAATATGTCTCCCACTTGTCCTAGTTTTACAAACATCGTAGACCTAAACTGTGTAAATGACCCTCAAACACTTTAACCGTGAAAGCTTTTGTAAAAGGATCAGCAATATTTTGCTCAAAATACTATTTTACCCCGAAACTACATCTTGCTCCTTAAGTTTCACTAATCATTGAACAATTGGTTTAAGGTCCAACCTATAAACTTAATCCCTCCCGAGCCAATGAAAGGGTGGGACCCCTTGTTCAAGACTTGGATTCAGTGCTCAAGAGAACAACCTATCTACTAACCTTAAAACGGGTAGCAGTGAATTCCGTCTTGCATCCTATGTCCCTAACTATCCACTCGATCTTACCCCTGAAATGAAAGGCTTATTGGACCAATGCTCATGAGATGCCCTCATCTATGCAAATATAAGGATAATCTCGTGTGAACAAGAGTTCATAGTTAGCTCAATATTAAGATTAAGTTACCTAGGTCATCAATAATCGAGATAGTCAGTTTAAAACAGTAAACAGTGTTATAATGTAAAAGTGACTATTTCATAGTTTAATCTTATGTAAGTACTTTACATAAGATGCCTCCACTTTTATGTCTCTACATGAACGATTCAGGATCACCTCGTTTGTACTTACTTCAAAACGAGTCGCATCCATAGTTTCTCTAAATAAGGCGTCCAACCATTATTCATATACTATAGACTATTTAGGCTATATACTCAAACTTGGTCCGCGTTTATGTCTCCACATAAAGTTCAAGTTTACTCAAAAATAGTCTCGAGACTTAGTTTATTGGATTTAAGATTATAATATTCAATATCTTAATAACGACTTTATTCAACAGAATATGATTACAAACTATAACTTTTAGGACGAAAAATTCCAACAGGACTGACGATCAATGACTATGACAATTGGATGGAGACAGTTGGATACGAATAGTGACAGTGGAAACTAAGGTTCCACGAAGAATAAGAGTCTACTTTAATTTTTTTTTCTAATTCCCTTTCTCTTTTCTTTTAAATTGCATGCGTCTCGAGGGTTTAAATAATGATAATTTTATTATTATTATTCTAATATTATTATTATTTCCCTAATTCCTTTTCCTTTTCCAACCAATGAAAATCAAATCTCTCTCTTCATTAAATATTTTTTCCAAATATCCTTATTAAATATATATACATATTTAATTATTCTCTCTCCTCATTTAATTCTCTTTCATCAAATCACATTTTCTTCTTCCATGAATTAATTCCTATCAAATATCATTTTTATCTTTTCCCCAAAAATAACTATCTTTCCTCTAAATAATTATATTTTTCCTACGATATAATTATTTTCACTTTTTTCGTTAACCATACATACATACATAAAAAAAATTACCCAAAATTTCTTTAAATCTACAATTTTACTTAAACTCCTCGTAACAAACAATTTAATCAAATTCTCAACAACCACCACAAGCCAAAATCTCTAATTAATTAAATATTCATCCAACAAATATTTAATTAATTTCAATTTCCACAAAATAAAAAATTCTCATTAAATGAATTCAAAATAACGCCCAATAAATTTAACGAATTAAAAAAAACTAAGATAATTAACTCCAAAATTATCTTAACTTTTGAAGCGTTATATTTTTTCTTCAAGACAAGCTTCACATAGAGGTAATGAATCATCTTCTAGCTCATTTAAAAGTCTATTTTTTACCAATCTCCCGATCCGGTCAAGATTTATATGACCTAATCTTAAATGTCAAAGATAAGTATTGTTATTTCGAGAAATCTTTTGTCTTTTATTTTTAGTGTTAACAATTTTAAACATCTCATGATTTAAAGTTGCTTTTGTTTCGTTAGGTCTTAATACATACAAGTTATTTTCAAGCTTAGCTGAATAGATATGTACATAGAAATGATAGCTTCATTTAAAAATAAAGAAACAGAGTTTAATTGTTCTAATAAGCCAGAAAAAGAAATTAAGTTTCTTCTAATCTTAGGAACTAGGGGTGTAAGAATACGGGTTGAACCCAACAATCCAAACTACCCAACCCATATTATATAGGTTGGTTGGGTTAAGGTTAAAATGTGGGTTGGGTTATGTTAAAAAAATTGAATTTTTTTTGGTTGGATTGGGTCTCGGGTTAGAGGATTGAAAAAATTCGGTTTAACTCAACCCAACCCGAATTAATATATAATATAATATAATATATTTATTATTTATTTAATAAAATAAAACTTAAAAATTAGGTTTTCCTCTTCTCCTTAACCTTCACGCACGACATTCCTATTTATGTTGGCTTTGGATTTATGTATATTTACTAACTTTGAATTAATTTATGTTTCTAACTTTAAATTTATGAATGCCTCAAACTTTGAGTTTATGTATTATGAAATTTTGAATTATGTACGTTTGAAATTTGAATGTACAACAATTTTGAACTTTTTTTTAAAAAGGAACTATTTTGAACTTTACAACCATTAGAAAGTAGAAACGAAAAAAAAAACAATATATACAACTGACAATTCAACCCATGTTTTATGGATTGGGTTGAGTTGGGTTGAAAACTAAATTCGGGTTATTCGGGGTGCCAACCCAAATAACCCAAAAATATGGATTAGGTTGAGAATGTCTCCGCTCTCCCAACCCAACCCAACCCATTACGCCCCTATTAGGAACTACATATAATTTTTCTAAAAACGGAAATCTATTTCTAAAAAAATCTTACCATCCCCTACTACACGAGCTAAATTGACATCTCCTGTTTCAACGTTGAGCATCATCTCACCCTCATCGTGCTACTAGACGGAACTAGTTTCCTATATATAAGAATAAACATGGTTAGTGGCTCTTGAATCAAGTATCCAGACATTTTGGTCATTTTATACTAAACAAGTTTTTAAAACAAGTAAATCATATTTACCTTCATTTTTCTTCTTCTTCTCAATAACATATTTGGAGCAGTTCCTCTTCTACTGTCCATCCACATTGCAGTGGAAGCACTTCCCCTTGTCCGCTATCTTAGCCTTCTCTTTGGTTTTTGCAACAGCAGTAGGACCCTTCCCCTTTCCTTCTTTCTTCTTCTGAATTTTCTTAGTCCTAGAATATGAAGCTGCAAACTTCATTCCAAATGATAAACCCTTCTGAAACCTCCTAGAATAGGAAACATTTGCCTTGCCACTGTCCTTTATTTTTCATAAGAGACCCAAAAGTCTGCAACTCGTTTAGGAGAGTAGTTATGTTGTACTTATCTTATTCATGACCACATTGTTGTTGAAACCATCATGTTGAGAACATGTTCTCTAAAAGATTGCTCTTTCTTCATACGAACATTATAAATGTATTTAATGCCCTCGTGCTCGATTTGAATGGATGGTTGCCCAAACATCTCCTAGAGGGAGTCCATAATCTAACGTGCAGTGGCCATTGACTCATGCTTCTTACTTAATATGTCAAACATACTAACCAAGATGTAGACAAAGACCTTGTCATTTGCCTTTGTTTAACGGTCATATGCATCCCTGACAATCTGGGAAACATCTCGAGCAAGTGAGGAGGACATTCCTCCATTAAGACGAAGCACAGATCATCGATTACCTAAATCATATCCAGGTTTGATTTTCACGTTGCATAATTCTCACCGGTTAACATTTTATTTTTAAGCAGTGTGATTATTAAGAAAAACATGATGAAATAGATAACAAACAATTTATCGTCTTAGTTATATTTGTCTTAACCCATTCAATCAATTTAGCAAAAACAAACAATCAAAGAATCCTAATCAAACAAATGATTTAGTTTTTGCAATGATACTTCAAAAGTTTAGAGTAACAATCACCGAAGGGTGATCAACTACTCCTCTTCTAAATTGAGACAATCTCAACTAATTACTAATACCAGAATAACTCTTATTCCTATAGTTATTAACTACTGTTATTCAGTTAAGGATTCAATAACTAACTTAATTTATCTTACAAGGGTAATCCTACCATTTTTTTATGTGAGACCCTGATCATGTTCTGAACTACGCGATAAGATGTCATGCAACAAGAGCTAGTTATGTGATACGTTAGTTATGCGATGCGATAAGATTGTTGTTTTCATGCCCTGTTCCAATACACTCTATACGATGGAGTGGAGATGCGATCGCCTAAATATTCTACACAAGGTCCTCCACGAACAATGTGTTGAACAGCTAGTAAGCAGAATCAAAGACATCATAAAGAAATTCAATGCGAAATGTGGACAAGTGAAAAACAGAAACTTCATTGAGAATTCAATAACAATGTACATTTAGTATTACAAAACCACTAAACCTAACTTAACACAACACTTAGACTTTTCTCGCTTAGCTACTATATGCTATGTGAGTTGAAAGTGGCCGCTACCAAATGATTCGTTCTCAAAAGGGGCACAATAAGCAATCAAGGCTACAAGTTCAACGTTGGATGTACTTCGCTACCTAGGAGAAATAAAACAAAACATTTGAAATGTTAGACTAAAACGTCTAGTGAGTAGGATCTTTTAACAACACCTTTAGTAAAATAGGTTTGCCTTAACGCAATATAAACAATTTGTCAAATCAGGGGATATAAATAATATGTGAGTCAATCATCATATCTTTGAGTTTAAAAACACTTATTTGAGACATTAAGCATTTTTCATCATCTCAATTTTATCATCAATTCATAAATCTCAAGGAGGAATCACTCCTTTTAACATTCATAATAAATTCTTATGAAAATCGTTACTTTTCAATTCTTTCACCGCAATACATCTTATATACCACATCATCATCTCGCAGAATTGTTTTGCATGTTTTATTAAGTCTTTGTACCATTTCTTTGGCTCAAGCATTTATTACACTCTTTTACCAAATTGCAGCTAAGTGGAGTAAACTCAACGCATTTAGCAAATTCCACCAATTTCACTATGCATAATGCGTCTTCCAATGTCAGATCACATAGCAAGCAAAGGACACCCATAGGAGATCACGCAGCAAGTATAAGACATCTTATCCAAGATCTCATAGCATGAATAGGGTATACTATTTTAAATCACTCAGCAAGAATAGAGCATCTTATCCTAGCTTATACAACAAGGATAAGGAATTATATCACATAGGGTCCAGAGATTATCTTATTTCAACTTTAACAAATCTCACACATTGTCATGCCCCACCCTAAAGTCACTCTATGAAACTAGAAGAGACATGCTGCTTAGACCCTTAATGCTTATCACATCGCGTGATAACCATTAAAAGCCTAATAAGCGAAACAACTTTTTATATCACAAGATTTAAACGTAGAATTTGAATTTGAATAAAAGCGAGAAACTTCATTGATAATTGAATCAAAGGAGTTCATTTTACTTCCAATACATGATTCTTTCAAAAGAAATGAGATAAAGACTCAAATGAATTGACTTTGCTCGCCTAGTTTCTACACGCTATGCGAGATGACAGTGGTCACTAGCAAAATGATGTGATTAAGAAGGCATGGTAGGCGATGAAGATAGCAAGTTCAACATTGGATGTCCTTCGTTACCTGGAGGGAAGTAAAATAAACATTTAAAAACGTTAGATGAAAAATATCTAGTGAGTTGGATCTTGTATCCAAACATATTAAATCATTCAAAATATAGGCAATTATTCAAATTAGGCAGAATAATAACATGCAATTTAGATCAAAATCATTCTTTTGATTTCATTATTACAAGTTATATCACGTCGCATGTCTTCTTGCATACCACATAATCAATCTGCATAATCATTTCGTAAGTTTAATTAAGTATTTGTACCCTTGCCTTGGCTCAAGCATTTACCACACTCTTTTACCAAGTTGCTTCCATGCAGATCAGTAATCTCAACGCCATTAGTAAGTTTCATCAATTTCACTACCCATAATGGGTCTTCCATTGCAAATCACACAAGCAAGGGCATCTCATACTAGTCACATAGCAGATATGAGGCATCTCATCCAAGATGACACAACATAAATAGGCATTCCATTCTGGATCCCACAGCAAGAATAGAGTCTCCATATCCCATAGGGTACAAGAGTCATCTTATTTGAATTTTACGAAGCTCCATGTACTCTTTAGGATGCAATCATTTTCTCCTTTCAAGTAATAATAAGAACACTATGAT
>JBBPDI010098012.1:0-11051 GCA_037974545.1 Cucumis variabilis | reverse complement strand
AGAACATCAATATTTAATAATTAATTAGTTGGATAGAAGTGATCACAAATTTATATATGCCTTTAATTTATCCCTCTTTTATTTTATTTTATTATTTTTGGTTAATTTACATATATTGAACAAGGTGTTAGTTGCATAAATAGTAAAAAAACTTAAAATAATAGCATACATACCACTATGATAAAACAATTGCATATAAAAAGCAAAAAAAAAAAAAAAAAAAAGCAAAAGATTAAAATATCTATGCCAAACCACCATTTTGGGCGATTTTTGTCGAATTTCTCAAACTAAAAACAATTCATTATAGATGTACTAGTGATAATAGCTATCGTTGATAGCATCTATAAGTGATAACAACTATCACTAATAGTATCTACCACTGATAATTGCTACAAGTTATATATGTTATCACTGATAGCTTTCAATATAAGAAATGATTATTTCACACACTTCTCGATATTTTTACATTGAAATTTATCGTTAATAGCAACAATTAGTGAATATCATTTATAGTTGTTATTAGTTGTTATCACTAATAGCTACTATTAGTGATAACTTGTCACCATTATGAATATTTTTTTCAATTTTTTAGAATTATTGATAGCAATTAGTAGCTATTATATGTTGCTATCATTGATAGATACTATGAATGATAACTTTTAATTGAGAGAAATGTTATCAATTTATATAATTAATAACAGCTATCAATGATAACTTTCATCAATGATAACCTTGAAGGATGGAGTAACTTTCAATTTGAGAAATATGATATCAGTTGCTATAGTTAGTGCTATTACTATTTGAGAAATGTGATATCAGTTTCTATCAATAATGTCTTCTATCAGTGATGTTGCTAGCAATTGATATTCATAATAGCTATTATAAGTATTTTTTCTATATTGCTATCAATGTAAAATGATATCACTAACTTTATCTATCAATGATTGCATTATAAGGATATCATTATAAGAATATTTTTATAACTGATATCTCCTTGGTAAACATATCAATTTTGAATTGATGTGGTTTAATTAGGCTATCAATTGATACATTTTATAGCTATTATCAATGATTTTCTTCTATTGCTATCAGTTATGATATTTATCAATGATAGCGACAAAAGGATATCACTGATAGCATCTTTAAGTAATATCCTTAATAATCTACTATATACCAATGATATCAATTAAGGTAATGTTACTATAAAGTGATATTGTGGTTGTTTGTTTTTAGCATAAATGGACAAAGAAAAGAGATTATATTAGCATGCTATTAGTAATAGCTTTGAATCACTAATAACATACTATCTATATGATAGCTTCTATCGTTGATAGTATAAATGAAATTGATATAGTTACAACTTTTGTTGAAATAAATTATTGATTTCAGGTTATGTTATTAACATTTATATCATTCAGAAATTCAAAGTTCAAGTTATCGGTGATAAATTCATGAAAAATATATTGACATATTAGGTATAATATCATTGATAAAACTCATAACTGATAGCATGAGAGAAGGAAAACTGGAGGACGAAATAGGCATTTTAAAAAAATATACCATATGATTGGTCAAAAATTGCTATTTTTGCAAATATTGTTTCCTTGTGGTATAGATTATATTATGTTTATTTTTTAATTTGTGCTATTTGGTGCAATTTTCCATGGAACAAAATCCAACGGTATTCGTAGCTTGTATAACAAAAAAATAAAAGTTCATGAAGCCACCATTATATTTTCATAAAATTCAAAATTTGTCCTTATTGATTTTGAATTTCGCATTAATGCTTCCACATCTTCTTCATATTATTACTTCTTCTTCTTCTTCATATTTTCACTTCTTCTTGTTTGCGATTTCTTCATCCACTCTTCCAGAATTTCTTCATTCTTTGTCGTCCTCGTCTTCTTTTTTACTACACGATCATGTACCAAAATCTAAATGATCATTCGTCTAGTACAGATAAACAGATATAGATTACTATCACTAATTGTCCCAGATAGATAAGTGATAAATCTAAACAATTTTTTTTCCAATATCTAAACGATTGTATACCAATATATAAACAATCTTGGTACAATGTACCAAGATTAGTTAGATCTTGTACAAGATCGTTTAGATTTGGTACAAGATCATGTACAAAGATCGTTTAGATATTGGTATATTTGTGTATTCAATATCTAAACGATTAGTCGTTTATCCTAAATATATAGAGATAGTAGATAGAGATAGACCACTATCACTATCTATCTCAAATAGATATGTGATAGATTCAAACGATCATTTACCAAGATTTAAATGAACCTGAACCAATATCTAAATAATATACAATCGTTTAAATTAAAATATTTTTCACTCGTGTGTGTTGTCAATTAATCGTAGAGTATTTTTGTTATTTCACGTTGTGAGCTTGTTGATTTTTTCATTTTTCAAAATTGTTCTATACGTTGTAAATTTTTTTGCATTTTGTTTTTTTTTAAAAAAAAAAACCTTTATTTTTTTCATTTTTGCTCGGACGTATTCCATTTGAAGAATAACTATATTAGCATCTTAATTTTTTTATAGTTTCAATTTTGACAATAATTTTAAGAAAAAACTGTTGGAGATATTACTAACAATGCGTTGGAAGCTGGAGTTAGACGTCAAAAAGCCTAGACATAACAAATTTAGGTGTTGGAAATTCATCTGGATAGAATGCTTGACCTGGAAATTGGACACCTTGAATATGGACATGGTGAGCAAGACACCTAATGAAAGATGAGTCCAAATGAACACGTGAAGATGGATATAAGTAAAACACTTAGAAATTTAGTCGAATTTCCATCAGTCCAAAATACTTAGAAAACATAAACTTGCAAACATGCAAAACATAAACTTGCAAACATGTCCATATTTGGACTCATCTTTCATTAGGTACAACACTAAAGTTTGGTCACATAAAATATCCATCCAAACTTGCAAAACATAAACTTGCAAACATAAGATGGATGCCTAAGGTACGTGACCAAACTTGCAAAACATAAACTTGCTAGAAATAAAGTTAAGTTGCATATCACACTTTCTTTAAGATGTTTCACGACTCTGTTCGAAGTGCAAACAGTTCTGATATTGTCATGTCACCTCAAGATAAAATATAACTAAAACTCAATTGGAGCAGCACCTGAATTGATTGGAATACCAACGCTCTTTTGATTTTGCTAGAAAAACAAAAACAAAAATAAGTATGGAGAGAACTTTTTGAAATATGAATGTTGGAATAAATGGTATTCCTTCATGAATGGTTGCATCACGTCATGAGAATAACCAAATTAAAGAAAAGACACGATTATTCGAATGGTCATGAAAAAATCTTTAAATTAAGTGCTCTCTTCAATTTGTGTACATGATATTTTTTTTTATAACCTTTTGCCTTTTCCAAAAATATTTCTCTCCATTTTCAATATTGTTGATGTTCGGTACTTCTACAAAGTTTTGTTCATTAATCTTTTGAACATGGTGCTATTTCTAGAAGAAAGATGATCCGTTCTAGAGGTAATTACTCTTAAAACTCAAAGACTAGGGTGAATAAAGTAACCTTAAGATAAGACAACATGAATTTATTGGACTCAGATGTTTAATATATGTTTGTTTGCTTTGACGTGGTTTTGCTTTCCATAACATTCTTAAGCCAATTTAAAAAACTGCACATTTATGTTGTACTTAATTTGTATGCAACATTTTGTTTGTATGTGCAACTTTTTTTTATCACTTTTATTAATATGTTAAATTGTATGCATCATAGTCCAATATATATACTGGTACATTTTTTGCATTTCAAAGAAGTTATAAAATATAAAACCTAGTATACCGAATAGAATTTGAGTTCAACAAATTCACGTTGTTTTCTTAAGACAAATTTACTTACTCTGGTATCTGAGTTCATGAGTAATTGTCACTCATGATAGAACATATTAATCTTTTTATGGAAGCAACATCTCGTTCACAAGATTCAACAAACCATACTTTGTGGAAATAAATTGAATTTGAACAAAGTTTACAAAAAGGAGAAATGTCCATGAGAGAACATTATAATTATGGAAAAAAGTTCTCAAAAGCAGTTTGAAGAAAAGTTGTATTTATAGATTATTTGTGGTAATTTGAATAGTCGTATTTCTTCTTCAAATTGATTATTTTAAAAAACATATGTTTGTTCATGAAATAATGCAACTCTATATGAAAGGTCACATACCATTTATTCCAATACTTTCTTAGATATATTTTCTTATCTTCTAAAATGAAAAGTGGAAAGCTCTTTATATAGAGATTGAGCTCAACGATCCTGACGATTTTTTTGTAACGTTTTATTAATCAATAGTTAACCTCAACTTCTCAATTAAGTAATGCAACAACGGTTCTTTTAATACATAACGCTTCAATGGTGATCATTAGAAAATCCCAATGCCTCACTTAAAGTAACGCATCAACAGTCGTACCTCAACGTCTCACTTAAATGATGCATCAAGCAATGGTGCCTTATTTGATCTCAATGCGTCAATCAATATTCAGACAAATTTTTTTAGTAAGTAAATTAAAAATGATTTGTTTTGATAAATACATAAAACAGTTGTACGTTCAATGAGTACATATCCATCTATTAAAAGGTTTAAAAAAAACCTAGTTTTGTGTATTGTTAATGGAAGGGTAAGAAAGAATAAAACAAATTTTTAATTCAACATTTAGATTAAAACCTACAAACTTCTGACCTCTCGATTTATATATATTTGGAGGAAACAATTTTTCACACATAAAAATATGTTTTCAACTACATTTCGTGAAGTTGTTTTTTCTTAAATTTTTTAATGAATTTTTTTAAAGACCTTTCAAGTTTTTTTTTATTAAAATTGTAATGATTTAATTATATTAATGGTGGTTAATTTTTCAATTTAAAAATTAGGAAATTCGTGCTGAGGTGGCCCAAACCACATAGCTGGCCAAAGCATATTGCATAAAGACTCCTTTCTTGTTGCCCAATTCAAATCTACAACATTTCAAATTTTAATTATTATAAAGTATCCCCACAAATATTTGTTGGAGTTGGAACTGATTTGATGTAATAGGATTTTTTTATTATTATTATTATTATTATTATTCTCTGAATAAACAAACAAGACATACAACCAACCGACGAAAACACATGCCTAACATCCCAAGCATGAAAAAAAAATATCTTTACGTATTAAAGAGTAACTACTTCGTTCTCTTTGTAAAATAAACTTTTTTCTCTTGACGAGTTAAGGTTGTGTGATCACAAAAACAACAAACATAAAGCATGCTTCCAACAAAAAGAAATGTCCTTCCTTATCAGAATTGCATGACTCTTGTGATCACAAACCAACCAATCAAGTTTGTCTCTTCCATTCATCGACATTATAGTTACATCCATCTTCCACTTCCAAATTTCAATAGTACACAACGACAACGACCACAAAAAAAGAAAGGGATGAGTCCATTGATAACTCAAAAGGATTCAAACCAAACCATCCCTTGAGTCCTAAAGCTGGGAGTTTATCTTAATTTTAAACTAAATGAAGTTAGATACTCCATTTTTTATAAGTAAAACTGATCATTTTTCATATATCCAACTCCAAATAATAATGATCAACACTCTGTCTAGCTCCACAGTAAAAACATTGGGATTATTACAGACAATCTCAATATTCAATAGGAGACCGCCTGCCCCTACCAATGTTAAACGAGGCAGCATAAGACAGGAAGAAAAAAGTCCCAAATATTTCTATTAGAGGATATTTTTCAGAATCACAATAATCTACTCCTCAATCTCTCTGACTTTATTTTCGCTTAAATTGTATATTTGATTATATTTTAATCTTTCCATGTTTAATATCTTGTATTGTATATTAATGTAGCAAAATAAATTAAAATATTTACAAACTATAGGAAAATTTTGGATTCTATCACTAATAGTCTTCTATCACTATAATATATCAATGACTATCAGTGATAAAATTTGATATAGATGATAAATATTTTGTAAAATTTGTTATTTTTTTAAAATTTCTCTATATTAATTTATACGAAGCATCTTAAAAAGAAATGAAATAAACAAAATATATTCTTCTCTAATTTTTTTCAATTTCTACAAAAACTTATTGCTACAAGATATAAAGTCAGATCCATATGAGTTTGTTTGTAAAAACAAAAGAGAATTATCAGGGATCCCTTTATTATGAAAATTACAAATAGCTGGAATGAGATTGAAATCTTGGAGTGTCGTTCTTTCACACGGTATACAAATTGAAAAAGTAAAATAGCTTTTAAGTTATTACTTTAGTTCATAACGAGATTGATAGCAAAGGAAACAAAAAGTAAAAAAACATTGTAACTTATAACCCAGTTTGGTGAAATCCACCTACTTCTAAAAAACTTTTATAGCTTAGATAAAAGATGTTATTAAGATTTAAATAAGTATTATATTGTGAGCACACTTCAATAATTTAAAAGACACTATTTCACCTAGATTGGCATACTCTTTAATCAGGCACTTTCTGAACTTGTATTTGAAAATCAACGTTTTCTTTAAATCTCTTATCCTTATATAGCTTCAAACTCTCTCTAATTTCAATAATTGAAGCTTATATCAAGTTTCCCTTGATTTGAAGTTTTCAATTATTAAAGTCTTCTTTAATTAATCTCTTATCTTCAATATATCAAGCTCCTCCTGACTTAGATAATTGAACTGAATGAAGTTTATCAGGCTCGTTCTGATTTTTATAATTAAACACATTCAATTATTAAGGTCTTCTTTCATTCTTTTATATTCATATATAATTTTATTGGTCTTGAAGAAGTCAAATATTCTTCATAAAAATACATGTTTATGAAAGTAAAGACTTCATAAAGATTCTTCTATGGGTTTTCCTCTTGATTCGATACCTCGAGGAAGAATGAATTTTTCCTTTTATAGATAGAGAAAAAATGACTTGAAATCGAAATAGGAAAAAGTAAACTTTAAAGATTCTTGGTCAAGGATCTTGAACACAAAAATATATTTTCTAAATAAAATTTTCATGTGAGAGAAAATGTAAACTCGTGGAGAAGTAATTGAAATATCTTCTTGTGAGAGAAAGCGCCACCAACTAAGGGAACAACAAGTATCTCTAAGAATTTGGAAGATATTTTCTTTTTAATATAAAATAATTTTAAAAAATAAACTAAATATAATTTTAATAAAAAGAATGTAACAAAAATGTCATACAACATATCCTAGGAAATCACAGAGACAAGTATATATCAACAAAAAAAAATAATAACAAAAACAACCTAGAGTTGTACGGTGATAGAACACCTACATCTAGGCCCGAGAAAGCATTGTATTTATCTGTAGATAATAGAGATCTTGTCGAGATTATTATATTGGGCACGATATATAGGTCGAACTTGTTACTATCGTGACCAAGTTTCCAGGGTATAGAACTAATAGAGATAAGCAAGTAAAGATTTATTTTAGAAAGCAAAAGAGTTATTGAAAGATAAAAAGGTTATATTTAAAAGTAGATCAAAGAGTTTGTTGAGAAATAAGCTTTAAAGATTTTGTACTAGTTGTTTTATTTCATGAAATATTTATGAAAAGGGTTAAGTTCAAAGTTAATTTATTTTAAAAGTTCGTTTTATAAAAATCGTCACTCGCTAGGCTATTTAGCTCAACCTTTTCAAATGTTTTTCATTTTCTAGGAAGAGATCGTGATCCGAAAGTCTGACCGTTGTCTCCAGTCTGCTGAGCTCATTTGTTTTTAGGTTTTGTTCTTTTGGTTAGTACTTTAAGTTAAGTCATGTCATGTATGCATGTTAAAGCTAAGTTAGTTATGTTGTTTGGTTTTAGTTATTTTGAGAGTCATCAGTAATTATTGACATTTAGCCTTAACTTGTTTTCAGAAATTATGTAAAGAAGTTTGTTAAATCTATGTTTTTTTTTTGTTTTGGTCCGCTGCTTAAGTCTAAATTGTTTAAGTTCTTTAGTATTTCAAAAAGTCTAGTAGTCAAGGTCAGTCGGTGTCGTCCAGGAGGGGAGCGGTATCAATTGACTTCACGTCGTCTCTTGGACTGAGAGTAGGTGATTCGAGAAGGAGTGTGACAGAAATCGTGAAAGCAAGCTCTAGAACTATCCTTCTCATTGGTGATTTGAGACAATAGATATCACCCACAACTCATATTGTATCTTTAAGTTCTATACGTTTGTGTCCATTTTGGTCTTGGACAAAATCCTAAATTCATGAGAGCCTTAAAGAACATAAGCCATTTGAAAAGTTCTCAAAGAAGTGACCTCACTTCTACTTTCACATAAGTAATATTGATTAAAAACACTATGCCATTACTTCTCTTGTAAAACAAGATATCAATACAACCTAGTTTGTCTATGAAATATTCATCTAGTTTGTCAATAAAATCATAAAAATAAGAAGAAATTATAAGTTTCTTAGTGTGTCGACTATGAAATATTCATCTAGTTTGTCTATCGAAACTAGCTCTTGGAATCTATAACTCATTTCATAGGCTTTAGCCTCATTTTCCTTAATGAATATGCAACTTGCTCTCTTGACAATCCTTTCGTCAAAGGATCTGCAATCAGGGGCGAATCTATTAAGGAGCCAGGGGGGCATATGCCCCCTTCACATTCTCGATTTTTATATTTTAATATTAATTTTGAAGTTTTAAATTACAATATATATTAAATAATGTGTATTCTTATTATATTATATTTTTGGTATAATGATTGTGCCCCTCCTTTGAAAGCCCCAGATCATGGATTCAAATCTCATCTACTACAATTATTTTTTTCTTTTCTTTTTTGTTAATAGCCTATGTATGATTTCTGGATCTGCAATATTCACTTTTTCTTTTACATAATCAATAGAAATTATTCCACTAATAAGCAATTGCCTTATCGAATTATAAATGCTTTTAATATGTTGTAACTTGCCATTATCGATAGTATTCTTGGCTCTCATAGAAGCTGCTAAATTATCACAATCATTACATATTGATACAAGTTTTTCTCACAATGAAATATCTTCAAGAAAACTTTGGACGTCATTCGTAACCTCTTCTCTTGCTTTATCAAATGCTATAAACTTTAAATCCATAGTAGAACGTGTAATACATGTTTGTTTCAGAGATTTTCATAATACAGCTGCTCCACCTAAGGTAAAAATTTACCCACAGGTTGATTTAGTCACCATGTTATCAGAAATTCAATTAGCATCACTAAATTCTTCTAGTACGTGTGGATACATCGTATAATACATTCCATAGTCTAGAGTGTACTTCAAGTACCTTAAAACTCTAACTAACACATTCCAATGGTCATGCCTATAATTTTCTCGAGTTATTGGTAACTTAAGGTATTCGAGAAAATTCTAGAGCAGACACACATTCATCATTGTTTTTCTTCAATTTACAATTTGGATTAAATGTAGTACAATCGGCTTACTCTCAAAATGATCATATTTTCTCAACACCATCTCTATACAGTGAGATTGAGAAAGTATGTATCCACTTGGATTTCTTGTTATTCAAATTCCAAGGGTAACGTCAGCCAAACCAAGGTCTTTGATATCAAAGTTGAATTTCTACATCCTCTTAGTGGAATCAATGACACTCCTATCAGGACCTATTATTAACATATGATCCAGATACAAGCAAACAATGAGATACTCTTAATCTATGGTTTTAACATAAACACATTATCACACTCATTTATCTTAAATCCATTTGATAGCACAAGGTGATAAAACTTTTCATGCCATTGTTTGGGTGCTTGTTTCAACCCACAGAAGAGACTTAACAAGTTTACAAACTTTGTCTTCAAATCCTTTAACAGCAAACCTTTCAGATTGTTCCATATAAATTTCTTTATCTAAATCTCCATTTTAAAAACGTAATTTTTACATCCATTTTGTATATTTCCAAATTTTGTAAAATTGCTATTGCAATTAACACTCTTATAGATGTAATCCTCATCACTAGATCAGAATATGTATAAAAAAAAATTAGTCCTTCCCTATGATGAAGCCTTTAGCTACTAAGCGGGTTTTGTACTTATCAATAGTGTCATCCGTTTAGATACTAATTGTCTTCGAATTGATGGAGGAAACTTTGAATATAATATGCAAATATAATCCACTAGCAAACTGATTGCAACTCAATTAGAAACAAATACAGTTAAGCCAAATAATATAATAAGACTTGAATATGAAAATAATTAAATACTTGAAAGAACCTCACGACCCTTGTACACTCAAACCATAGTTGATCGAGGCACGCTTGTGAAAAAGCGTTGTCCAAAAGACAATTATTTGCTTTGCACAGGCTTGCAAGCAGACTACAACGATTGTCTCAGCAAGATACAACAACTAACTTAAGTAGAACTGTTTATTATGAATTCAAATGAATAACTAAGAAAAGAAAGGAAAGAATCCATTTGGAATGAGATATCACAAATGAAGAACCAAGTTACTATTTATAGACTACCAACATAGTAATTATTTCCCAAAATAAATTCAAATAAATATAAAAATTGAAACATATGTGAGATTTAACTCAATTTAGTTCTTATTTGACTAAAATCATACACAACTCATTCAAATTGTAGAAACTACAAATTTAACTTTCATACATGCTAAATTTATTCATGAAACATCATTTTAATTTGATGGTTTTCAATTTAATTTAATTTGAAGTTTCAAACAAAAACAAATTTAATAAAAATGAATTTAATTTACATTATTAAATTGGTTTTGTATGTTTCAAAATTAACCAACTTTCACTACATTTCAACACTTAATTCTCTAATCTCTGTTAGATTTTGTATTTTGACGAGATTTTTCAATGATAGTAGTGAGATATCTCACTCAAATTAAGTCAAGCTCTATCAGGGGAAATTGCCTAAAATAGGCTAAAAATGGGATAGAAAATGAAAATTAGGATTGATTTTGAAAAAGTTGAGATTTAGGACAAATTTGGAGTGAAATGTCCAAAATACCCCCATCCCTTTTCTT
>JBBPDI010097998.1:0-11052 GCA_037974545.1 Cucumis variabilis | reverse complement strand
TGATTACAGAGAACAAGTTCATAAAGAGATAGAGAAATAGAAAAGGAAGAGACAACTTACCGGTAGACAAGGGTGACAGATGCGGATTGAATGTTCAAGAGAAAGCTTCAATTTGGAGATGATTACGGCTACGGCCGGATTGAACAGAATAGGATAGAGCAGGTACCGACGACAATGGAGTGGGGACAAGGACACGAGGGGGTAGTGGCAGTGACGGATGTGGTTGTCGTCTGGCGAAGACCTTCAAAGATTTTGGAGATTGGGAGGCAGACGGGAGCGGTGAACTGAAGTCTCTGGTGTACGAATGGAGTGAGTGTGGGTTGGAGAGATGGCCGAAGAAACATAAAAGAAAATGTTTTTTTCATATATTAAATATATTAATTCATTATTATTTTATTATTATTTTTTTATTCTATGACATAAAAAAACTGTCGCGAAAACTATTTTCCGAAATTTTCCGCTTTTTCCCACCAAAAACGCATTTTTTCCATTTCGTGACAGTTTTTTTTTTCCTCCCTCTATTTTGTGATATAAATAAATGTCATAGTATGATGTTTTTCTTGTAGTGTCATTATTTCTTTGACCCAATTTTATATTGAGAACTTAAATTGGGTTGAATATGAAAAAACTTGATCGCCTAAATCTAATTAAATTATGAATATCACAATTTTACTGCAATGAAGTGCCAAAATTTAATTGGCCAAAATTTCTTGTTCAACAATTATTTGTTTGGAATAATTAAATTTAATTGTTTACAATTTTTAAATATTGGGATACAATAGAACCCTTTAAAAAAAGTTAATGTGAAATGTTTTAAAAAAATTGATGTGATACGAAAAATAGAAGTACATATAAAAGTTGATTTCTATATGTCTCTCTGTCCTTTGGTAACTATTTTTTCCACCCCTAAATTTATTTACTTGCTTTTTTTTTTCTAATTTTTTCCTATTATAATAATAACATCAAGTAATGAAATAGTCTTATTTGAAAAAAAAAAGGATAAATTAGGAAATTTCTACAAAATTTTGAAGGTTGGAAAAATGAGAAGATTGTTGACTCAAATTTATATCTCAATAACATTATTTTTTAAATTTATGATCAAGATTACACTCCTATACTCAAAAATCCCATTTTATCCTCATTTCAATTTAAATAGTTGTAGTTGTAACTAATAAAGGTTTAATTTGACCATTCGTTCAAACATATTAATTATTGAATAATGATATTTTATATATGTAATCTAGATCACACCTATATCCGTTAAATATGGAATGATATATTAATTATATCATTGTATAACCACTTCAATCCATTTAATGAAGCAAAAGATGTGTCATCTTCCATATTCAAACAAAATTTTCATAGTTGGATCATGATGTTTCATATTTAAGATATATATTACATTCATATCATAAAAAATTACACTACTTCATCATGGAAACATTTCGATCTTTAGAATAGTTATAATGCAATAATATCAAATAAACATTTGTATGAATTTTAAGGTTCAAATAAAATTATGAAAAATCTCCTCTTAGAGCTCCTTTTCGTCTTTTACATATAGGTAAGATGTATGTTATAAGTTTAAGGGACCGTTTGAGGGAAGAGTTGAATTATGAGGGTTAGCGTTATGATAATTATAGTATTATGATAAAACTAGTGTCATGATAATATACATTTGGAGAAGAATGATGATAGAAGTGATGAATTTTTTTAATGTATATCCAATAAACAAATTTAAAATATTTATTTTAATCAATCATATTAGCCTTCAGTAGTTAGTTTCAGTTTTCCATTCTTTACTAAAATTATTTTTTTACAATTTTTTTTATAATATTTATTAAATTTAATGCTTATTTCTCCCAAAGTTTCAAGTTTCAACGTTAAATAAAATTAAAATTTCTAGTTAAATTCTAATTCTAAAAATTAAAAAAACTCTTTGATTTTTTTTTCTTTTTTTTTTTTGTTTTGGTAGTTTTTGAAATTTTGATTCAGCAAAACAATATTAAAAAGTAATCACAAATTATTGAAACTTGTTAATAGAAATAATGTTTATCAATTTAAATTTTATTTTAAGAGATAAACAAAAAAATCTTAGTTTTGGTTAATCATTTTGCTATTTTTGAAATTAAGTTATGTTTCTAAAATTAATAACTAAAATTTAAAAAAAATAATAAAAAGTTTTTAAAAACTATATTTTTCTTCAAATTTCAACTTAATTTTTAAAAATATTTATAAAGTAGGTAACTAGTTAATAAAAAAATGTTACTAAGCTAATTTTTTATAAAAGAAACAAAGATAAAAGTTAAATGATTTATGAAAGAGACATAATCTTTTACTTTCTATTTTTTTTAAAAACAATAATTTTATAAAATTAATTTTCATAATTTTTTTTTAAAATTTTATTGTCCACCCTCTACTAATATTTTAAACTACATTATCGAGATAGAAAAACTTAAACTAAAATTTTTAATAGAGTTATGAAAATGATTGAATAAAGACAAATAGGTGTTATGGAGGAGATTATGGAAGTTAAAATAGAATAGAGAGATTTGGATATCCTCTCTTAGACTAATCTTCCCCCTAACAAGTAGTACGTGATATAAAGCAAAGATATAACTTAATTAATATATGGATAGATTTGCAACTAAGTATACATGATAAATACACTAAAGTGCTACACTTGTAACAGTTGTAATAATGTCTATACCATTTTTGTTCATAAAAAAAATTACTCAAGCTAATTTGATTGTTCTTTTTATTTCTAGTTTGTAAATAACAAAACTAATTATTAGAAACCGAAATGACTGTATTTAATTTCTTTTTCTTTAAATACTTAAAAAGAGTTTTGACGTTTATGAAAACTTAACTTCATATAAGTTTTAAATATCATTAATTAAAGTTTTTACACTGTAATTTAAACATGGTTAACAAAATCCTAAAAAGGACATCTTGAATAAGAAAATAACATAATATTCTGACTATTCTTTTATCCTTAATTTTCAATATTAAAGTAGTTAATTAATTTTTAGTTGAAGTTTTATGGTATAAATAATATTTTAGAAATTAACTCTAAAAAAACAACACCTTCAATAAAATGGTTCCTATCTTTTGTTACCAACCAACATTTTAATGATTAATTTGATCACACATATCATTTAAATAATTAAAAATTTAAAAATATTCAACAATTATGTTAGAAGTTTCTCAAATTTGAATTCTAAACTTAAATGAACTCGACTATATGTTCTTAAAAAAAAGTTTTGAAGAAAAAAAAATGATTGAAATTTGAGTGAATTTATAAATTATTTTAAGATTTAATAATATTTTTTTAGAACAAATTGAATATCAAAACTTGGTTAGTAATGTTTTTAATCAGTTAGGGGACAAGATATAAAATAGTGTGGAAAATAATAAAAGATGATTAATTATTATATAAAGCTAAAGTTAATCCCAACAGAATGATTAAAGAAAAAAAGAAAAAAAAAAAGAAGGTTAATCCCAATGTGAATTAGTGGTTTGATGACACTATAATCAATTATATGTGTGTGTTATACTCTGCAAAAGTAAAAGTATATACCCAAGTTGTTCATTTTGTGTTAGAGTTGTACTCATGAGGTGCCCACTTTACCATATTCAACTATTCTTTTAATTTTTTTTAAAAAAACACCATTTTAAAAAATGATCTTTTATAAAAGTAAATTTGTTTTAAATAACAGTACCCATAAAAAAATATTTGTACATAGTCTATTAGTAATAGACGATAGTGACATCTATTATTACCTATGATAACTTATAATAATTTATATATATATATATATATATATATATCAATATATTTTGCTATATTTATATTTTTGTTAGGTTTGAAAAACAATCCTTTACTTAATGTATTATTCTTAATTCCATGTGTTTTTTAAGGATGTGTTACATTATACATTTAGAATTTTCAAAAAAGAAAAAACTAATTAGCAGTCTAAAATTTAAGTGCACGGATGTAAATTAAGAAAAAAATGTATGATTATTAGTGACAAAATCAAAGATTGTGAAATTAGGAATAAAAAGTTGAATGTTTAAGAAATTTTGTTAGGTCGGAATTTATTAGACACAAAAAAGACTAAAAATTTTAAAATACATCAAACAAAGAGGTAAAATATATCCAAACTTTAAAGTTAAGAGGTTGAACTCAACCTGTACACTAACTTATATACGAATGTATTAATTAGTATTAGAACTTAATGCCTTTTAGTATACAGTTAAAGTAGTTTGTTAAAGAAACTATAAAACTAATACTGTTACATTAGTTTTTCTTTTCTGTTATGCTTCATAACCGACTGTACATACAACTATAAATTTCCCTCTTTGCTCATAAATAAAATTGAGTGAAATGATTCTTCCATCCTCTATTAATATGGTATCAGAGAATTTCTTCTTCCTCCCAAAATATCTCTTAAACTTCAACTGAAACCCACGACCCATTGTAATCAAAATGACAACTCCAACCACCAGCAGTTCACAGAACCTGTCGAAAACCCAAGAAAATCATAATTCCAATCGGTCAGATACCTCTGCTCAAACCTCTTTCAATCAGAACCAAGGATATTTGAATCCTTACTTTCTTCATCACAACAACAATACAAGTTTGGTGTTGGTTACTGAACAGCTACCAGAGGAGAATTATGTCTCCTGGAGCCGAGCAATGACCACTGGTCTCTCAGTGAAGAATAAGATTGGATTCGTCGATGGAACCATTGTTAAACCAACTGGTGATCTTCCGACCTGGATTAGGAATAACAACATCGTTATTTTCTGGATATTGAATTCAGTATCCAAACCTATATCAACAAGTATTTTGTTTTCAGACTCGACAAGAGCGATATGGATCGATCTTAAGGAAAGATTTCAAAAGAAGATCATGCCAAGAATCTTTCATCTGAAACGATCCCTTGCAACATTAGAACAAAACCAGGAAACTATTGGTATGTATTATACTAAATTTAAAACTCTTATTGATGAACTGAACACATATAGACCAAGATGTACTTGCGGAACATGTACTTGTGATGGTGTGCGAGAAATGACAGATTTCCTTCAAATGGAATATCTCATGGATTTTCTTATGGGATTAAATAACAATTTCTTTCAAGTACGAGCGCAACTTCTTCTCATGGACCCTCTCCCTTCAACTAGCCGAGCGTTTTCTCTTCTCCTTCAAGAAGAACAACAGAGAGCAGTTGGATCTTTTTCTTCTACAGCACCAGCTATGGCCTTTGCTGTATCCTCCAATTCATCTAGAAATGAAACTGGCAATCAACAAAGAAAAGAGAGACCCATGTTCACCCACTGCAATACCCCTGAACATACAGTAGATAAATGTTACAAGCTCCATGGATATCCTCCTGGATATAAAACCAAACAACAGCAGCAACGAAACAACAATGTTGTCTATTCAGTGACAGCCCAAAACTATGAAAATACCTCGCAAGATAGCACACAGAGCAATCAATGTTTTAGTAATACTAGCACTACGGAAGCATTAATTCAATATCAAAATCTTCTTAACCAACTCCAATCTCAAATCAATGCTTCCAATCAAATAAATGCTTCACATGTAGCAGGTACTTCTTACTCATTCCCTCTATGGATAATTGATTCTGGAGCATCAACCCATATTTTCTGTTGCAAGTCCTATTTTACATCTATTCAACCATGCTCAACATCCATCCGTTTACCAAATAAACAAGTTTTTAAAGTTAAAAGTGTTGGCACTATCAAACTGTTTGAATATATAGAACTGAAGAATGTCTTATACATTCCTGAATTTTCACTCAACCTTATATCAGTGAGTGCTTTAACAAGAGATCTTCTTGTGAATATTAGTTTCTCTTTTAACAATTGTGTGATTCAGGAAAAGTTCACTTTGAAGAAGATTGGCAGTGCTGAACCTCTATATGGTCTATATGTCTTCACATTAGAAAATACCACTGATCTACAATTTTTCATATGTTCTGTAAGCAGTGATAATACCTTCTTGTGGCATCAAAGACTTGGTCATCCCTCTGTTGAAGTTTTAAAGTCTCTACAAACTATGTTGCAATTGAACTCCTTTACTTCTCATACTTGTACCACCTGTCCATTAGCAAAACAAAGAAGATTGTGTTTTTTTTTCAAATAATCATGTATCTACTAATTCTTTTGATCTTATACATGTTGACATTTGGGGACCTTTGTCTACTGCTACACATGTTGGACACACATACTTTCTTACCATTGTAGATGATGCTGCACGTTTTACATGGGTATTCATGCTTAAACAAAAATCTAATGTCAAACAGATCATACCTAATTTCTTTAAGCTTATAGAAACCCAATATGGTAAAACAATTAAACAGATGCTTTCTGATAATGCCCTTGAACTCACGTTCACTGAATTTTTTTAAAAAGGGGAGTACTACATCAGTTCTCTTGCGTGAGCTGTCCACAACAAAACTCTGTGGTTGAAAGGAGGCATCAACATACACTCAACATAGCTAGAGCCTTATATTTTTAATCAGGTATTCCTTTGATTTTTGGGGAGAATGTATAATGACTACTGTCTACTTGATCAACAGAATCCCTTCAAAGATGTTGAATTGGAGGTCTCCATTCCAACTGCTAAATGACAGCAAACCTGATTACAATAATCTGAAAGTATTCAGGTCTCTATGCTATGCTTTAACTTTGCCACACAATCGCTCTAAGTTCCATCTAAGAGCAATACTAGCTGTCTTCATTGGATATCCACATGGCATGAAAGCGTACAAGCTATACAACATCGACCAACAAAGGTTCTTTGTCTCAAGAGATGTGGTATTTCAAGAAGAAGTTTTTCCCTTTAAAAACTCACCCATCTCACAGCCCATGGAAGATCCTTTACCAGGTTTTTCTTTACCTAAAGCCTTCCATGAATCTCCAATTAATACCATAAACCCTTCAGTCAATATACCCATATCCTCCTCTTCCCCAAACCCAACCAATGACAGCCACCCACAAACCACAGACAATCCAACATCACTAACCTAAGAGTCTAAACAACATGCCCCTCAAACTTTTAACAATCCCACAGTTAGAAGATCCACTTGAATCAGCAAACAACCCTCTTATCTCCAAGCTTATCATTGCAGCCTCCTTACATCACAAACTCACCAACCAAGCTCCACAAAATATCCTTTAAACCAATACATTTCTAAAAAGCTCTCTCCCATTCAGGATGGATCTATTGAAATATACTGTAGGATGCCAATGGATATATAAAATCAAACATAAAGCTGATGGATCTATTGAAAGGAATAAAGCGAGGCTTGTTGCAAAAGGATATACTCAACAAGAAGGCCTTGATTACTTTGAGACTTTCTCACCAGTGGCCAAAATGGTAACTATCAAAACCTTGTTAACTGTAGCAGTATCAAAAGATTGTCATCTACTGCAATTAGATGTGGACAATGCATTTCTACATGGAGACTTGTTTGTAGAAGTATATATGAACTTACCATTGGGTTGTAAACCAAACCTCACCATTCAGGGGGAGAAAATGGTATGCAAACTTCATAAATCCATATATGGATTAAAACAAGCCTCATGACAATGGTTTTCCAAGTTCTCCCAATTCCTTATTTCAATAGGCTTCCAACAATCCAAGGCTGACTATCCCCTCTTTGTAAAAGGTCAAGGCACTAGCTTTATAGCCCTTCTTTTCTATGTTAATGACATTATCATCACGGAGCGAATGCCGATCTTATCCAAAGATTACAGAATGTACTCAATCAAAAATTTCTACTAAAAGACTTAGGATCCCTCAAATTTTTTCTTGGTCTTGAACTAGCTCGTTCATCAACAGGTATCCTATTGTCATAAAGACATTATGCATTACGTTTACTGGAAGAGGCTGGTCTACTTGGTGCAAAACCAACATCTGTACCTATGGATCCCACAACCAAGTTAAAGACTTTTGACAAAGATCTTCTTCAAGATCCAACTACCTATCGAAGATTGATTGGGAAACTCCTATACTTAACTATCTCAAGACCAGACATCACATTTGCTGTTCATAAACTCAGCCAATTCATGGCAAAACCTGACAAAACTCACATGAATGCAGCCAATCATCTCTTAAGATATATCAAAGGTTCATCTGGCCAAGGAATATTGCTATCTAAAATAGATGATTTATCCTTAAAAGCATTTACAGATGCTGATTGGGGATCATGTCCCGATACCCGTTGTTCAGTCACCGGGTTTTGTGTATTCCTTGGAAAATCCCTTATATCATGGAAGTCAAAGAAACAACAAACAGTTTCACTTTAATCAGCTGAGGCTGAGTACCGAGCATTGGCCACTATTTCTTGCAAAGTTGTTTGGCTCAAGAGCCTTCTCAAAGAATTACAGATTGCAACAAATACACCAACTGTAGTGTTTTGTGACAATCAAGTTGCCATCTACATTCCTAACAATCCCATGTTCCATGAGAGAACTAAGCACATAGAATTGGACTGCCACTTTGTTTGAGATAAAATTGTTGATGGATCCATCAAGTTGCTACCCATACGCTCCTCACATCAACTTGTTGATGCTGTCACTAAACCACTTAATGCCATAACATTGTCTTTTCATATGTGCAAGAAGGGAATTAAAAATATTTTTTCTCCATATTGAGGGGGAGTATTAGAACTTAATGCCTTTTAGTATACAGTTAAAGTAGTTTGTTAAAGAAATTGTAAAACTAATATTGTTACATTAGTTTTTCTTTTCTGTTATGCTTCATAACCAACTGTACATACAGCTATAAATTTGCCTCTTTGTTCATAAATAAAATTGAGTGAAATGATTCTTCCATCCTCTGTTAATAATTAGAGATCAAGAAATTTGTAGTGGTTGTATACTCATGAATTGGAATGGGTTTGGGTTAGGTAGGACCCAAACTCAAATCACAACTATAAAGTCATTAGTTACAGTTGAGATAAGTTTTTTCCTCAACATTATATATATTTATTGTATGCATCTCTTAATTAACTAATAAATATGTAAATTTATAAATTGTTAAGTTGAACTATACTCAACTAAAATAACGTAGCAATCCTAATCCTCAATCCAAATTCAAAGATCCAAGCTATTAACATAACAAGAATCTTTGAAATAAAAAACTAACACCTTCTTACACTAATTTAGATTAATCAAAAGAAAGTTAGGATTAGATTACCTCTTAGATCAAAGATCTAGAAGCAAGATTTGAAAATTTTATTCTAAATTGAATCACTCCACAATCAAACTTGATTAAGATTAGATTGAATAATTCACATGCATTCTATCACAAGAATTGGAAAAAAAAAGGAAAAAAGAAAAAAAAGCTAAGAAAAATAGTCTCAAAATGAGTTTTCAAATTGCATTCATCAAAAGTCTTGTTCTTACAAATGGAAGGATATAGACATCATATAGTGTCCTAGAGATTCTATCCTAGTTAATGAAAATATCAAAAAAGTCAAAATAAAATATTAATTAAGCTTTCAATCTTCCAACAACCATCTTTAATACTAAGCTATTAATTATAGTTACTCTAACTTGTCAAATTAAAACTAATGGAAATACAATAAAAATACGATATTAACTAAATCATGAGATCTTCAAAGTGTTGGGTGATGGAAGCTCAATGTCTAACCCATAGTTCGCTTCAATAAAGAAAACCTTGACCTTCAAAACTGCAAATGGTCTTTCGTCTCTTGTATTAGTATGTGAGAGGGTGAACCGACCTTATCTATTTTTGTACATGAAGAATGAATTATTATTGAATCTTTGATGTTTTAGATCTTGTAATTGACCTTTCTAGAACACACGAGTGGAACACCATGATTCTCATTAGAGTGTAACTTTTGACCTATTAAAGTTATAGTTTTATCCCAAATTTTACTCTGAAATTGCTTAACATAATCGAGTGTAAGATATATGTTATTCAAAATAAAACTATTTCTATTAAAATAAATAAGAAAATAGGAATATATCAAAGATTATATGAAGTTCAGGTGAATAAGATCTACAAAAGGAAAACCACACTCGTGTTAAAAGATTAACTCAGTGTCTTTAAGATTATTTAAAATCAAGTAGGGATAAATTTAAGTTAAATATAGAGCTTCTTAAATGGTTTTCGAACACCATTTTAAATTGTCAAAAAGGCAATTAGAAAATAATGAACCAAGAATAAAGTCCTTTTCGATATAATATTTTAAAATGGTTCCATTCTTTACTTTGACATAATTTTTAGTACATATAAATAAATGGAATGATAGGTATACAACACAAACAATGTTTAATGGACATAAAATATCAATTGTCAAACTCAAAATTGAAATTAGAAAGTTATAAATAAATAAATATGTGTATTACATATTTAAAAATGTGATAGCAAAATAAGTATTTACAAAAACAAATAGCAAAATAAATATAGGAATTATGTTGCACTATCTCAAATCTCAATGTCATGGTGGAAACCTCAACCTCTACTTCCACACTTTCAATAAAATTAAATTTGTTTTTATTGCTACTTCAAAGCTTTGAATTTCTAAATCAAATTATAAATTTAGTTTTAAAATTTAAATAGTGCCTACCAAATTTATAAGCTTAAAACTTTCAATAGAAATTTTCAAGCTTTATACAAATTTTAAATTTTAAAAACATTTTAGATGTAACTCAAAAGTTTACGAATTTGGTAAATAATATCAATAATTTTTATTCAAGAAAAGATTGATTTATTTTTTTAAAAAAATTATATAGTAAAAACTAAAGAGTTTTTTTAAAATTATTCAAAATAGGATAAATTAATTTTAAGAATCATAAAAAGTACAAATCTAAACATTTGACAAAACTAAAATCAAAATCTAAAGTACAATTACCAGAAAACCATTGAAAAAGCCAAGTAAATGATAGTCTTTTTTAGAAATGCATTTAAAAATCCTCACCTAATTAGATTCTCTCCCATTTGACTTATAAATATATATATATAAACACTAAACTCAAAAGGAGAGA
>JBBPDI010097991.1:0-11053 GCA_037974545.1 Cucumis variabilis | reverse complement strand
GCTTTTCGGCTCAGATCAGGAATATTATTAGGATTCAATAATCATGTAACACAGTTCTTTTGTTACATATACAAATTCGTTAAAGATAAATACAATAACATATTTCAGGCTCCTCCCGAGATTAACTCGAATCCTATGGAGTGATTCTCAGGCTCCCCCTAAGATTCAGGACACCTCCCTGATTTCTTCAATATTCCTGTAGATCACCCTGTGCAAGTCATACACAATATCTTCAATGGCTGCACTTCCAAGATATTACAAACCTGTGTGAAGTCTAAACAAAACTCCTCACGTCGTAGACGCTTCAATCTCTGAAAAATCCACACACCAATCTGTTTCTTCTGAAGACTTGAAAAACGAAAAAGATCATAAACTGCCATATATATACGTCTCTGCAAGATTTCCCTTTTAAAGGAATCTACAACTACCATAAAAATCTTTGATATGATTTGTTAGCCAATTTAATAAGATAATTGACAAAAAATCTAATCTTAACATATTTGATATAAATAATGGCTTGGTAACGAGAGATAAATGGTATTTAAATAAGATTTAAATATCATATTTTTTAATAGAGATTTGAAATCATTCAAACGGATTGATAGAGATGAATGCATTTTAATTAATTAAATTTTTTTAATTAATTATTTGAATTAATTTTAATTAAAAGGTCAAAATTGAAAACTTTGAACAATTCAGTAAAAAGTAAAATAGTTGACTTTTGACTCTGGGAAGTCATTTGGCCAAAGTCAAAGTTGACTTTGACATGGTTGGGTGGAAAAACCCAAATTATGTGGATTTATCTCGCTTGGGTGGAATTTGATGATTAAACTTCTTGTAAACTTAGCGTTCATTACACAATTAGACAAAAATTCATCATAATTAATGGTTCATTGAGTGTCATTATACCATCTTAACATATTTGCTCAAAATTGCCATTAAGTCATCTCTCTCAAAACTTTTAAACTCTTTCAAAATTATCACAAAATGAATCCCATCATCTCCTTCTATGGCGGGAGCATATTAGGGAAGAATCTCGTAGTGGTCTACATCTTGTATGTGATAAAAATAACAACAAACATTAGAAATTTTGGACTTCAAAAGTCGTAGTTCTTACTTTATGTTTTTTTGTCAATACTCTAGCATGTTTAGTTTTTAAAATTGAAAGCATTTAGAGTGTTTTAATTTAATCCACTTCTGCTAGCATGTCAATACATCTTTCAATTTGTAACAAACCATGCTTAGAGCACTCAATTGCATACAATGTATGTCAATTCATGAGGTGAATGATGTTGGAGTAACATGAATATATTATGATTTTGGCAATTAAATTAAGCTTCATTTTGATGTAATTGTTGTAATTGGTCGGTGCTAAATGGATTTTAATGAGTACTTAAGGGTCTTTAATTTTATTGTAGTTATTAGAGTTAAATTGGGCTATAAATTTGGAGACATTTGGAGAAAACCGCAACAAAAATGAAATAAGAGGCTATTGTGTTGCAATGCTGGCGACACCACAATAAAATTCATCCAGTATTAAAAAATATGATATGAGCACCTTGACACTCATTAACAGCACAACAACAGCACTTAAATTTTCAAATGGAGGCCCACGTACGTGGTTTAGCTTCTTTGGATCGGTTTGGTTTGGCTTAGTTGACTCGGTTTGAGTCCATTAGATGAGTTTTAGGCCGGTTCAAGTGGTTCTAAGGCTAATTCAAGCTATTTTCAAGCAAGTTGAGCAATTCTAAAGGGTTCATGACCGATTCAAGTTGGTTCTTGATCTATTATTACAATAATTTAGTCAATAAGATTAGTTTAGGAGTCAAAATTAGTTCATTTTAGTGTATTTTTTCTATGTATACATTGTGAATGAATGTATGTATTTTTAAATCATATTTATGCATATTGTATGTCATGTAAATTAAAATCTTCATCATAAGATATAAGAGTTATAATATATAGTATGCACAAGAAATTATATCATGACTGATTATATAATATGTTATATTAGTTAATGATATATTTGATTATATAAATGTTATATAAAGCATGCTAGATGAATGTTATAGGTTTAGGTGTCTAACTTATATGTGTTATAAAACTAATTAGCATTTAAAATCTATAAAAATAAAATAATTAAAATGCATGCTCACCTAAGGTTATTGGGTTAACCTCTTTGTATAGATCGACTGAAGTAATCTACTTTTACCTCTAGCATCCCGAAGAGTCTTCACCTTGAGATTCATGTGTGCCTTTGTGTCACCCTAGGAGAGCGGCCAACCTTCAAAGAATGTCTGCATGAGTCAATAACAAGGTAAATAGGAAAAGTTGTTCATAGTAAGTGGCGTGAAGAATATGTGTCAACACGTCCTACAATCTCTTCCATTAGGTCGCACCGTAAGACTCCTATTCCTACAAATACGCCTATGAAGTGACCTTACCAATCAAAGGTTGCATTATAGGATTCAGAATATCACGAACTCTAGAGATGGATAGGGTCTCTTAAATCAGTTTTCAACCTTGTCTTTCCAACTTTAAGAGCTTGTTGATTTCAATCTCTGAGGTGTTAAAATGAAAGATCGCACTTATGAGAATTACCAAGAGTTATTATATACTTGACCAAAGCCATGATAACTAGAAGCTATTGAAATAAGAGTTATTCTGCTGTTACCATTTTAGTCGGATTGTCTTGGTTCAATGGAAGGATAAACATTTGCCCCTCGATAGTAGTTATTCTAAATCATTGAAACATCATTGCAAATAGAATAATGATTGACACGTTATTACTTTTGCTAAAGCCTAATTAGATTTATAGATGTTAGTAGCATTTCTATAACACTCGTGCTTGAGAGAGTTGATGCCAAAGATATAGTAGGACGAATAGGCATCCAAGTAAAGAGTTGGGACGTATAAAAGGTTTTGGCATCCAATTTGTGAATAATTTTGTTAAGTCAAGTAGGATGTCGGTTGCATGGTGGTAGGTGATTAGTGAGATGTGTGGCACAAGAAAGACAAAGTAGGATTTGTGGTGATGTGTTTAGGCTGAATTTTGGTTTAAATAGGGTTAGTTGAAGATATGTGAACACCTAAGTAGGAGATGGCTAAATGTGGGGAAGTTTGTAGCTTACTAATCTTGCTTTAAGAAATGTTTAAATAGGGGGAAGAGCCTCATAAATTTGGGAGGATTATAAAATGAGTTTAAGTTAAGCAATAGAGCAAGCTTTGTGAAGGCACCAAGGCGTGGAAACATTGTTAAGGTGTTAAGATGAAGAAGAAGTAGACCGAAAAATTATGAGTGACCTTTCATAAAGATATTGTGGTTTGAAAAGCTGTTTTTTCTACTTTAAATTTCGATGTGTTCTAAAGCATGCTTGAATGTTTAAATGTTTTCTTGATAAAATGATGTTTTAAGTAAATATTTTCAAACCATTAGTTCTAACTTAATTCTATGAAGCTATCTCTATGTGCACATAAAAAGGTAAGGCAAGCCTAGCACTAAGTATATGTTCACCTAGCCAAACTCTTTGGTATGAGATGCTTCTACAAATTGTTGCAGTTGGGTGTGTGAGTTTTTTCCACATCCAGGATGGGAGTCAACTGTATGTTGTGCGCTTAGGCGTTGGGAGTTTGAGTTTGCCTGCACCAGTAACTGGGAGTGTTGAGTATGTTTCAGTGTTCAAATCTAGATAAATTGAGCATGCGTTCGTCTTGAGAGATGTGAATGGGTTCAAGCTAATGATTATTTCGCATGAAACGTCTAGTGATGACTCATTACTAGATGATGTCTAAGGAAGAAAATGATTTTCGAAACTTGGTTTATTTGCGTTGTGTTTGTTTTCCCAAAAATATTTTCTAAAATTCACTCACTGAAAATTAGACTTACATTTTAAATGTTCTTCCCCAGGTAACAAAGAGTTTCTGGCATCTCACGGAGCTATTAATTTTCATGTTGCACAGTGTCTTTGGTTTCATCGCATTGTGTTGCTCATGTCTAATTATAGTTAAATTGTAAAGAGTTAAATTTAACTTCTTGTAAAATTGTAGCATGGGTTGTAAAGATAGTTGTTAATAAATAAAGTTGGGTTTGCTTACTATACTGTGTTTTTGTCACAAAGCTTGTGTAATTTCTTCCTTGGCCTCAAATTTGTCACCCCAACTTGTAATGATGAAATTTCTCTCACCTAAGCCCCAGCTCACGAGTTTGTGATGACAAATCTTGGAGAGGTATGATTGTTTCTCTAATAGAATTTGTTTGTATTTTCAACATTTTTAGCTTGATAATTCACTTATTTAGCTTCTAATAAACTAAACGACAACAATTATACAACTTGAAAGTTAAACTTAAACACAATACTTGTTATAGATGATTTGAGGTTTGTCTTAATATAGGAGTGTCATATAAATCCCAGCTCATCAACAAACCAAAATGTTTGGAAGTCATATGAAAATAGATTCGTGCTAACAATAAGGCTATGACCTGTATCTTGGCTAGCATATCTGATGTGCTAGCTAAGAAGCATGAGGTAATGGTAAATGCTAAAACGATTAAGGACTCCCTACAAGCAATGTTTGGAAAAACACCCTCATCGTTTATGCACATGTCATTAAAATTATTTATAACTCCAAACTGAAAAAAGAGTCATTTGTTAGAGAATATGTCCTAAATACGATTGGTCCATTTTAATGTGACAGAAGTATAAACTAGTATGTCACTAACAAGAAAAGCATATCAGTTTGATCATCATGGAATTTCTTTTAAAGAGTTTCCTACAATTCAATACTAACGTTGTGATGAATAAAATATAGTATAACCTGACCATTTTACTCAACAAGCTTCAAATTTATCGATCTTTGATCAAATCCAAGGAAAAATAAGAGGAAGAAAATGTTTCTATTTCAAAGAAATTTCAAAAGGATCTTATTCAAAAGATAAGTTTAGACCAGCTTCTTCTAAGGAAAAGAGTATTGTAGTGAATAAGAAGGAAAAGAGAAAAAGAAAATTGTTGTTTAACAAGGGAAAGGAAAAAGTTGCAAATAAAGGAAAATGTTTCCAGTGTCGCAACGAGGATGGACATTGGAAAAGAAACTTCCACAAGTACCTGGTTAAGATAATAGCTAAAAAAAATAAGTTAAATATGATTTACTAGTTGTTGGAACGTGTTTAGTGGAGAATGATAATTTATCACTTAGATACTAGATTCGGGAGCCACTAGCTATGTTTGTTGTTATTTTTAGGAAACTAACTCCTAGAAGTGGCTTGAAGATGGCCAGATTATTTTCAAGGTTGGAACAAGAGAGGAATAGTCTCAATTGATGCAGTGGAAGATCTAAAATTATTTTTTTGAGATAAATTTGTTTTGCTTGAAAATGTATTATTAATTCATAATATGAAAATAAATTTGATATATATCTCATATTTACTAGAACATATGTACAAAATATCTTTGGATATAAATGAAGTGTTCATTAGTAATAAAGGTATCTAATTTGTTGTGTTAAACTAGAAAATAACTTATATATGTTAAGACCGATTAAGACAAATATGGTTTTGAGTGCATAAATATTTAGAACAGCTGAGACTCAAAACAAAAGGCAAAAATTTTCTTCTAATTCCTATCTTTAGCGCTTACTACTATGTCACATAAATTTCAATAGGATTAGAAGATTGGTTAAGAGTGGACATCTAAGCTAGTTAGAAGACAACTCCTTACCTCCCTGTGAATCTTGTCTTAAGAGTTTAATGACCAAAAGTTCTTTTACTAGAAAATGTTAGAGCAAAAAAAAAAAAAAAAAAAAAAACCTTACTACTCGTGCATATAGATCTTTGTGGACCAATAAATATTAAAGCACAATGAGGATATGAATATTTCATCAATTTTATTGATAATTATTCAAGGTATGATTATGTTTACCTAATGCATCATAAATCTGAAACCCTTGAAAAGTTCAAGGAGTATAAGGCTAAGGTTGAAAACCTATTAGGTAAAACTATAAAGAAACTTTGATTAGATCGAAGTGGTGAGTATATAAACTTAAGATATTAAGACTATTTGATAGAATATGAAATATAGTCCCAACTCACTGTACCTAGTATGCATCAGTAGAATGGTATGTTAGAAAGAAGAAACAAGACCTTGTTAGATATGGTTCGCTCCATGATGAGTTTTACCCAATTGTCTAATTTCTTTTAGGGACATGCATTAGAGACTGTTGTCGATAATTTGAATAACATTCAATTTAAAAAGTGTTTTAGAAACATCTTATGAGTTTTGGAGAAAGTGTAAAGTTAGCTTACATTGCTTCAGAATTTGGGGATGTGTTGGTGCAAAACCTAACAAATTGAAACGTCGATCAAAATTATGCCTATTTGTAGGTTACCTAAAAGAAACAAAAGATGGTTTATTCTATGGTCCACAAGAGACCACATTAGAAATCATCAATCACGTAGTAAACTGGTATTGAATGAGATTTTTAAAGATGCTACAGTTAAATTAACAAAAGTTGTGATAAAACTAATATTTCTACTAAAGTAGTTAATGGAACTAGTACTTCTAATCAATCACATTCTTCTTAAGAATTGAGAGCACCTCGACATAGTGAAAGAGTTATCCATCAACCTGATCATTACTTAGGTTTAATAGAAACAAAACTTTTCACACCTGGTAATGAGTTTGGGAATCAATTGACCTATAAATAGGTAATGAATGATGTTGATAGAGAACAATAGATAAAAATTATGGACCTCAAAATGGAGTCAATTTACTTCAATTTAGTCTGGAAACTTGTAATCAACCATATAAGGTAAAATCTATTGGTTGCAACTGGATCTACAAGAGGAAACGAGATGTAACTTGTAAGGTATAGACATTTAAAGTTAGACTTGTGGTAAAGGATTTTACTCAAAGAGAGAGAAGTAGACTATGAAGAAATCTTCTGTCCTATTGTTTTTCTAAAGTCTATTATAATACTTTTATTAATTGCCACATTTTATGACTATAAGATATAACAAAAGAATTTCAAAACTACATTCTTGAGGGGTTGTTTGGTCCTCATACTATGAAGGAGTAGAGTGGGTTATTTTAGCAAACTCTCATGTTTGGCCCAAGGGTTATTATACCCCTAGAATTAGGATTAGGACTATTATACCCATTCTCCTATTTTTCCTATGTCACTATTTCTCACTCCCTCCTTTCTCCTATGTCACTATTTCTCACTTTCTCATTTCTCCCATGTCACTATTCATCACTCCCCCCAAGGGTTATTATATATTTTACAAATTTTAATTATGCCACAAGAAAAAATCATCTAATGAATTTTGTTCATATATAACTTTGAATATTTTGTTTAATTAAAAAATTAGATAAAATTTGTGTAACATTAAAAAATTAAAAAATTGTAATATCATTTATGAAAATTAACATGACAATGAATATTTAACGCCACCTTGACCACCAAATAAATTTTCATCATTTAATGTGAAACAAGTTTAAAGTTTAATGATATTTTCCTAGAACAAATTTAAAAGTTTAAAAAGGAAAATAGCAATTTCTCTTAAGAAAGATTGTTAATAATATTACTATCATATTAGAATCAAAATTATTAAAATTTAAATCACCAAAACTTATAGTCTGAGTAAAATATATAAAGTTTAGAAGTTTAAACATAAATTTTGAAAACCTAAATATTATAAATAAATATGTTAATTAATTAATTAAAATAGCATTTAAAAATTCTTAGTCTCATTTTCACTTTTTACCCTTTACAAGATTCTCAAAGGTGATCTCATGCTTACCAAGCACTCATAAATTACCATTAACCCAATACTCTCATGATATAACATGAATTAAATTCCTTGACTTATGTAATGACAATTTTTTATCACTAATTTTTTCATAAAGAAGAAAATATTATTATTTGAGTTGTTTTGTTAGCATTTATGTTTGTTGACCTTTTTCTTTGTCCGATTTTCTATACTGACACTAATTAGGTGCTCACAGTAGTGCAAACCCCAATTTAAAGCTAAATTATTAAATGAACATCCTAATCACCCAAATTTAATAAATCAATTGAAGAAAAATGTGTATTTCATGTACAATATATATGTATGCCAAAAAAGAGTAGTGAAAAACCAAAATTATAAATAATCTCCACCCCAAACATAGACCCTAATAGTTTGCACCCCAAAAAAGAGTAGTGAAAAACCCAGATTATAATAGTGATTTTCACCCCAAACATAGATTAAGAACACAAACTATAATAGTTTACACCTCAAACACTGATTACAATAACATATTATAATAACCTAGACTATAGTACTTTGCATAGTAAATGCAGACTATTATAATCCTCAAACTATTATAATCCCCAGACTATTATAATCTCTAAACTATTATAATTCACTCCTTGCTCCTAAATAGTTATCTTGACGAAAATATTTATGTCCCAACCAAAGAGGTTTGTAGGATAATACCAAGAATAAACGATTTATAAGTTGAACAAATTCATTTATGGGTTGAAACAACCTTCTAGATCCTGTAATATAAGATTTGACAATACGATAAGATCTTATCGTTTTGTCTAAAATGTTGACAAATCTTGTGTCTACGAGAAGATTGTTAACGCAACTGTGGTATTTTTAGTGACACATGTTGATGACATCCTAGTCTTGGAAATGATATAGGATACTTGACTGACAATAAAAAGTGATTAGCTACACAGTTTCAAATAAAAGATTTGGAAGAAGCACAATATGTTCTTGAGATCCAAATAGTTCGAAATTACAAGAACAGAACACTGGCCATGTCTTAAACAACTTATACTGAAAAAATGTTGTCTAGTAATTATAAGATGCAGAACTCCAAAAGAGGGATTTTGTCTTTTTGACATGAAATTCATTTGCCACAGGAACAATTTCTTAAGACACCTCAAGAAGGTTAGAAAACGAGATACATTCATTACGCATCAGCAGTTGGTAGTCTGATGTATGTTGTGTTATGTACACGACCTGACATATGCTACGTCACAGGGATAGTCAGCAGGTATTAGTCTAATCTTGGATATAATCATTGGACTATCGTTAAAAATATCCTCAAGTATCTTTAGAGAACGAGGGATTATATGTTCGTATATGGGGTGAAAATCTTATCCTTACAGAATACACTAAATCTGATTTTCAATCTAATAAAAATTTAAAATATCTACATCAGGACAGGATTGATGTTCTCTTTGTATAGAGGAGGAATAGTCTGGTAAAATATCAAACAAAGTTGCATTGTTGATTCCACAATAGAAGTTGAATATGTAGTTGCCTGCAAAGCAGAAAGACAGCGAAAGAAGCAGTACAATAGATGTTCTTAATCGATTTGGAAGTTGTTCCAAATATGCATCTTCTTGTAATAGTGCAATTGTAAATTCCAAAGAGTTCAAAAGCCATAAATATGGAAAATATATTGAGCCAAAATATCATCTCACTAGGAGATAGTACACCAAGTGCGTGAAAACTTCTCATGCCTACCTTAATGAACAAGGCTCCCCCTAGGAGATAGCTATTCTATTTTCATATTGACTTTTCTATCAATGCCTTTCCACACATTCACTTTTCTGCCTATGACGAACTAGGGATGCTTATTTCGACGGACATAAAGAGAGCTCGCCAAAGTTCTTGATCCCACGTTCAAATCATCCAAGATTGTGGTAGTTACTCAGATAGCCTCTACTGATAACCTTGCTCATCCATTTACAAAGGTCATAACTACTAAAATGTTTGAGGGTCACCTAGTGTATCCTAGAACTACAAGCTTTGTAAACTAAGACAAGTGGAAGAAATATTGGGTACGTATTTGATATATGTGCTACTTTATTCTATTCTTTTATTTTTCTCACTTGAACTCAACATTTATATATAATACAACTGAAGTTTTAGTCCAAGTGGGAGTATGTTGAGTTTTATGTCCTAAAACTTATGGTATGTAAATGTTAAACATATTTTGTTATAAAAAAAACTAAAGTTTCTTGATCATAGTTTGAACACTTGAACTTTATGTAATGACACACTAATGGATCAAGTTTGAGTTAATAGTCTAAATGGTCTATAGTATACAAATAAGGTTGGACACCTCAATTTAGGGACATTACTAATACAACTCACTTTGTATTTGATTCAAACGATGTAATCCTAAATCGTTCATGTAGAGACATGTAAGTAGGGGTGTCTTATGAAAAGAGATTACATAAGACCAAACCATGAAATAGTCAACTTTACTCTATAACCACGTTTACTATTTAAAATTGACTAATTCAAATTTGACGACCTAGGTAACTCAATCTTAATCCTAAGTTAACTATATGCATGAGTGAGAGCAGCTCAATAGAACTGGCTTAAAAAACCTCTCATTTCAAGACTGAGATTGGATGGATAGATGGGGACATAGGGTGCAAGATAAAATTTACTTCTATTTGTTACTAGGGTTCATTAGTAGAAAGGTCTTTTTCTTTAGTGTAGACTTGATCTTGAACAAGAAGCCCTATCCTCTCATTGGCTCAAAAGGGACTCGGTTGAGTAGTTGGACTACAAACCAATTTTTCATAAAAGGATTAGCGAGACTTAATGAACAATAAGTAATTATGAGGGTAAAACATTTAGTTTTTTACTCTGTCGTAATTACAGACAACCTATGAAGGATCAATTTACTAATCACAATTATGTCAAGTAGATGCAAATTTATCTATTGTGAGGAGAATGCAACTACAAGCTATGGTAGACAGTCTCGGTCGTTAAAGAATGTTGGCTAGCTAGGTTAAAGAGTTTACAAGTCGTTTAATCTTGAATCGTTAGAGCTCATAATCTATAGAACCATTAGGTCATGATGGACCTAATACACACTTCATACACATGATGCACTTGATACATTTGATACCCATGATACACTATTAAAATAAACGTGATACATTAATCATATATACTTGATACACTTAAATACAATTCATACACTAATTAAGAAGTGTCATATCAAAATGAAAATAAAAATATGTGACACTTTAAATATCAATA